>PVHP010052120.1:0-11213 GCA_004024765.1 Zapus hudsonius
GGTTTGCTGTTCTCTCCCAGTAGGAGGTGTCAAACTCACTCTTCTTGTTGGAAGAATTTGGCTCCTTGTGACTGTTTAATTGAGGTCACCATTTCCTTACTGGCTATCACTTAGGGCCTCTCTCAGTAATTAGACATCATACACACTACTTGCCACATTGCTCCTTCTTCCTCTCTGATTTCATTACTCTGAACCCTACATCCAGATTGAAGATACAAATGTGATTAAATTAGGTCAATTGTAACAATCTCCTTACTTTAAGGTCAAATAATTTGGGACCTTAGTTATAGCTGCAACATCTTTTTAGGTGGCTGGGGAGATGGCTCAGTAGGTAAAAGCACTTGCTGTGCAAGAATGAGGACCTTAATTCAATCCCAGCAGCCACTAAAAAAGCCAGTTGTGACTGTAGCTGAGCACACCTATAACGCATGTCCTCCTTTGTACCCAACGGGGTACATTTGTGCATAACCACACACACACACACACACTCACCCCAAATAAATTTAAAAGATTGTTTTTGTCATCACATGTAATAAAATCAAGACAGTGATATCAGATAAAACTCAGTTCCCACTCATACTCAAAGAGAGGTTATGCAGGCCATGTGTACTAGAGGCTAGTAAATTTGGAAACAATCTTGGAATTATGAATCCCATATGATAATAAATGAAAAAATATTGTTTTTATAACCTAATACTTTCCTCCCTTAAGCCAGAATACTTGTGTATTTTAGCTACCAAGAAAAAAGGCAGGTTGGATGATCATCACTTTTAAAATGCACAGACTTTTTTTTACAAGCTCCTTAAATTATGTGTTATACACTTTGAAATTCTGATTCAAAAGCTCAAGCACTTTGATTTTTTCATATCTACTTTCAAATACACTGAAATTTGAAATTCTGTCTTCTTCAATTTTTTGATTTCTGTCTTACTTTGGTGAATAAAGGTTTATTCTTAAAGTGACATGAAATTGTTTAATATATTTTTAAGACCTCTTTATAACAGTTGCCTTTTCATTGCTGAGGGAATAAACACCTGACCAGAAGCAGCGTATGGAAGGAAAGGGTTTATTTACAGTTTACAGTTTAGTGGGGAAGGTTTTTCTTTGGGGGGGAAGCATAATAAGAACAGACTCCTTGTATATTGCCACAGCAGCTGGGAGGAATAAAATGAGTTGGGCTGCACCTAGTGGGGTTTGACTAACAAAACTTAAATCCTTACCCCACCTGCTTACCACCTCTAGCAAGGCTCTAAAAGCTACTGATTAAGAATGAGGCTTAATTGCAAACATATTAGACAATGTGGGACATTTTAAATTTAAGCCACCCTATTTTATATCTTTATTATGAATAAGTATATACATTGTATGAGCAAATCTTGTGAATGTGTCCCCATTTCCCACCTCTCTGTCCCCTCCCCACTGGGGTCCTTCCTAGGTGTGCATACTGGATCTGTCCATAGACTAGGGGACATGAACTGCATCAGAGGTAGCCAGTTTTTTCTTTCTTTTTCATTCCCCCTTGCGTACTGTTGCTGGGGGGGGGGCAATGCCTCTGGATATTCTCCCCCACCATGGCTCTTACATTCTTTTAGCCCCCTGTTTTGCTCATTCCCGGTGTCATAGTGAGTGACTTTTGAGTCAGCTTTGTTGTTGATATCTTAAGTATCTCTGGATCTTTGCCCTGGGTTGTGATGGGCATTGTTGGTATCTGTCTCCATTGACCTTGAACAGTTGATTAGTTTTTTTATTTGTATTAATTTTAGATATGAATCATGTGAAATTAAACTCATTCACAGAGAATATTTTTAAATCAAGTAACTTAAAATGTTTATGAAATATGCTAGTTGTAACAGAGCGAGTGGTTTGTCAAGGGAAATAAGGAATTTAAATATTAGCTTTTATGGTATCATGAAGTCACAAAGTAACCCTGAATACTATATTGGATCTCTGTTCATCATAGTTATATCACCTTGGGAATGTGGTTTTCCTGAATTTCTAATCTTGTTCACATTTATCTACTATGAAGAGAAAAAAAACTGAATGTGTGAACTGAATTATTGATCCAATAACTAAAACCAAATAATCATTTGAAAAATCATTTAAGGTAACAATTTATAATAAAAATTAGTCTGAGAATAGTTTCTTCTGCCTCAGGTTAGTAATTGATACATTTAGATGACTGGCTCCCTGAGATCTCTAAATTAAAGTCAATTGCAAAAATAAATAAATGAAAGTTTCTCTGGAAAGCAGCACATAATCCAGCTGCCAATAAGTACATTTTCCTTGATAATTTTAGTTGTCAGTCCATAACACACCAGCGCCTTGAGAAGGAAGGTCTGTAAAGGACTGTCATACATTTTGACAGAAATTACTGTTATTCTACAAGATTCACACATTCATGTCTGGAGGTACTCCATAGAAAAAGCATTCATACAAAGAAGTTTTAATATTCTTTTGTCTATTTTCACAAGATTAGCTTTCGCTATGCAACATAATGTGTCACAATTTAAATCAATCCTGGTGTTTTCTAAGATATATTAACCAAAAAAAAAAGATATATTAACCAAGTGAATGACTTGAAGAGGGAAAAAATCTCTTTTATTATATCTTCAGAATGGAAAATGTGCCACAATTTGTCCTTCAGAGTTCATTCTCTAAGGAATAAACTAGTAAGTAAATTAGATATGCAATATTGAACAAAAGATTATTGTGTGTCTAAAGAAGACAAAAACAAACAAACAAAAAAGAACAGGAAATGCTATTTAAACAGAGTCATTTCTTCAAATCCAAGCCAGTTTAGGATTAACCAAAAGCTATTACTAAATGATGATGTATTTTGATCCATGAGAAATGAAACAGTCTACTTCCTAATTAATATTGATCACCACTAAGGATTGGAATGAATGGTCAGAGGTATTTAACATCCTCCTCAACTTTAGGCATTCACCAATTCTAGTGGGGTCATGGCCCATTGATATAGCAAGGAGATTGCAACACAAATGCATCTGTTTGATTTTCTATAGGCAGTTGCTCTGTGAGTCAAATTTCAATTGACCCAAAGTTATCTGAAAAGGTTGATCAAATTAGTACACATAAGAAAATAATGGGGGGATGGAGCAAGATGGAGGAGGGGCTGGAGCAAGATGGTGGACGAGTAACAGCATCGCCAGGAATCTCTCCGTAAAGGTTTGATTTTCCAGCTGGGATCAAAACCCCAGACCCCAACCAGGCCTGAACCCAAACCCAACCTCACCCCAGCTCCTGTACCAGCACAGACTGTGTTCCCCAGTGGCTCTCTGCTCCACAGAGGAACAAAAAGCCGACCCCTCCCCCACACCAAGCTCCCACCATTTTCTCCTCCCAGCCGGTTCCTGAACCCGTGCCTACAGCTGAGCACCGTTCCCTCAGGAGGACCCCTCCCTCCAGCACCAAATCCTCTAGCACACTTCTCTCAAAGATCCCCCCATACACAGGCAGATGCGATCCTTAGGCAAACTGACCTAGCTTGGTTCCAGGGCCAGACCTCAGGCAGATACGTGGGAACTCTGCCAGTGCTGGGAGGGCAGAGGCCAATTCTGATGGGTACCTGCAAGGAGAGCACAGGAGGTTTCGTCGAGTACCAGGGATCACGCGCCACTGCGAGGTGGAAGACACTGGGCTCTATAGTATGGGGTGCTGGGGCTGTTTCTACTGAAGCATACCAATCAGGGACAGGGGCCTATGACCCGGCTCTAAGACTAAACAGTAACATACAGAGGGATCAAGACGGGTAAAGATTTGAGCCTGTCTGAGGACAGAACACCCCAATAGCAAAGACCTCAGTTTAAGATCAAACCTGGTGATCATTCCACTGGAAGCAAAGTGGACTGAACAGCACTCCCCAGGGTGCCTGAGTCCCAATCCCTTACCTAGACATGGGCAGAGACCAACAAAAAAATCCCTTAAATATTAAAGACAGAAATCACCAACTCAGGGCCTCTAGACAACTTATAGAACAGGGAAGTGACAAGGAAGTGGAGACAACAAATATACCATCCCAAAGAGAGAATAATATGACTCCTGACAACAACTGCAATGTAAAAAAAACATGAATGAGATGAAGCTCACCAACACAAGCATAGACTTTATACTTAATTTAATGGAGAGAAATATGAATGAATTCAGAAACACATTAAGTGAATTAAAGGTGAACCAACTAAGGGAGGAGCTAGACAAGATTAACTTTGATGAGGACTTTAGAAAACTTAAAAATGATTTTCAGGAATCCCTAGCAAAAACAAAAATAGACTGGAAATTGGATCTCACCAAAGAATTGGAAACTATAAACAAAATTATAGCAGAAAACAAAAATGAAACAGAATTGTTAAAAACCTCCCTTGAATCAATCACACGCAGAGTTGACAATCTGGAGGACAGACTCTCAGATGTTGAACACAAGACAGAAGGAATTAAAAAGAATGTCATAGGTTTCAATAAATTCAAGAAATCAAGTGAGCAAAATTTGAGGGATCTAAGGGATATCATAAAGAGGCCAAATATTATAATCATGGGGATCCCAGAGGGAGAAGAAGCCCAGGCTAAGGGCATAAGAAATATTTTCAACAGAATTATTCAAGAAAACTTCCCCTATCTAACAAGAGAAAGCTCAGTCAACTTTCAAGGGACTCCAAACAGACAGGACATGAAGAGGAATTCTCCAAGACACATTTTAATTAAGATGCCTAACATAGAAAGCAAGAGAAAATACTCAAAGCTGCAAGAGAAAAGCAAACCATAACCTATAAAGGAAAATCCATCAGACTTACTTCAGACTTATCATTAGAAACCAAGAAAGCTAGAAGGGCTTGGAATAAAGCTTTTCAGGGCCTAAAGAAGTATGGCTTTCAACCTAGACTACTGTACCCAGCAAAGCTATCCCTCATAATGGAGAACTGAAAGTGATCCATGAAGTAAACCAACTCTATGACTATATGAACACAAAGCCAAAATTACAAAAGTTTCTACAGGACATATCCCACACAGAAGAAACAAGAAATCTACCTCAGAAGAGTACCAGATATCAGGCATGAAGATCACAGTCAGTCTGCTATTAACAGCAGCACAGACCCCAACCTCCATTAACCCTTCAACATGGCAGGGCTTAGAGCAAACCTCACAGTTATATCTCTGAATATAAATGGAATTAACTCCCCTATAAAAAAAAAACACAGACTTGCAGGGTGGATCAGAAAAATGGACCCTTCAATCTGCTGCCTTCAGGAAACACACCTTACCTCTAGAGAAAGCATTCTTCTTAGAGTAAAAGGATGGAAAACAGTTTATCAGGCATGTGGAAGTAAAAAGCAAGTGGGTGTGGCTACATTAATCTCTGACAAAATAGACTTTACACCAAAATCAATTAAAAAGGATAATGATGGTCACTTCTTATTCATCAAAGGAATGATCCAACAGGAAGATATCATCATCATTAGCATATATGCACCAAATTTGGGTGCAAAAATAAAGCAGAAATAGACTCTAACTCCATCATAGTAGGAGACTTTAATACTTTATACACCTCTATCATCTCTAGACAGATCAAGCAAATAGAAGAGCAGCAGGGACATAACGGAGCTCAATAACACCATTGAACAGTTGGAGATAACAGATATTTACAGAACGTTCCACCCCAAAGAAACAGAATATACATTCTTCTCAGCAGCACATGGGACTTTTTCTAAAATTGATCATATCTTGTGTCACAAATCTTCCCTAAACAAATTCAGGAAAATTGACATAGTTCTTTGCATCATATCAGACCATAATGCATTAAAGGTAGAAATTAACAATGGAACAGGATATAGAAAATGCACAAAGTATTGGTGCCTGAACAATTCACTCCTAAAAAATGATTGGGTCCTCCAAGAAATAAATCAGGAAATTCAAAATTTCCTAGTAGTAAATGATGATGATAGACATCTTATCAGAACTTGTGGGACACAATGAAGGCAGTCCTTAGGGTGAAGTTTATTGCACTAAATGTCTTCATATCAAAAACAGAGAGGTATCAAATCAATCATCTGACCACCCACCTAAGATCATTGGAACGGATGGATAAAGCTAACCCGAGGAGCTCAAGACGAAATGAAATAATTAAAATCAGAGCTGAGATTAATGAATTAGAAATCAAGAAAATGATTAAAAAATAGATAAATCAAAGAGTTGGTTCTTTGAGAAAGTTAATAAGATTGACAAACCCTTGGCCAATCTAATCAAACGAAAAACTGAGAAAGCCCAAATCAACAAAATCAGAAAGGACAATGGGGAGATCATGATAGATCACGAAGACATTGGAAGTATATTCAGGACATACTTCCAAAAACTGTACTCCATAAAATTAGAGAACCTGGTAGAAATGGATAAGTTTGGGCTGGAGAGATGGCTCAGTGGTTAAGGCACTTGCTTCCGGTGCTAAGGCCCAAGGTTCACTTCACCAGGACCCATATAAGCCAGATCCACAAGGTGATGGCTCTGGTGTACTCTCTCTCTCTCTCTCTCTCTCTCTCTCTCTCTCTCTCTCTCTCTCTCTCTCTCTCTCTCTGCTTGAAAATGAATAAAGAAAATATTTTAAAAAAAGAAATGCATCAGTTTTTGGACACCTACCAACTACCAAAGCTTAACCCAGAGCAGATAAAATCACTAAATAAACCTATCACATCCACAGAGGTTGAAGACTGAATCAAAAACCATCCCAAAGGAAAAGCCCAGGACCAGTTGGTTTCTCAGCTGAATTCTACCAAGCCTTCATCAAAGAGCTGAAACCACTCTTTCTGAAGCTCGTTAGAAGCATAGAAAAAGAGGGAAGGCTTCCAAACACCTGCTATGAAGCTACCATTGCCCTAATCCACAAACCAGGCAAAGATGCAACAAAAAAAGAACATGGCAGATCCAAATCTCTGTTGAACTTAGATGCAAAAATCCTGAACAATGTCCTAGCAAACTGGATACAATGCTACATCAAAAATATTATCCACCCTGACCAAGTTAGCTTTATCCCAATGATGCAGAGAAGGTTCAACATACGCAAGTTGATAAATGTAATCCACCACATTATGTGGCTCAACCACAAAAACCACATGATTATCTCAATAGATGTGGAGAAGACCTTTGACAAAATTCAACACCACTTCATGTTCAAAACTCTGGAAAGAATAGGCATACACGGCCTATACCTCAACTTAATAAAGACCATGTATAAAACTCGTAAAGCACAAATCTTTCTCAATGGAGAATGACTCAAGGAGTTCCCACTCAATTCAGGAACAAGACATGGGTGTCCACTCTCATCACTACTCTTTAACAGAGTGCTTGAAGTTCTAGCCCAAGTGATAAGACAGGGCATAAAAGGGATACCAATCAGAAAGGATGAAATTAAATTATCCCTCTTTGCAGATGACATGATCCTTTATTTATCAGATGCAAAGAATTGTATCAGTAACCTCTTGAAGGTGATTAATGCCTTCAGCAATGTGGCAGGATACATAATTAACACACAGAAATCAGTAGCTTTTCTCTACGCAGAAGACAAGCAGACAGAAAAAGACATCAGAGAGACTCTCCTATTTTCTATAGCCTCAAACAAAATCAAATACCATGGAATATCACTAGCCAAGGTGGTAAAGGACTTACATAAGGAAAGTATTGAAACACTCAAAAAGGAAATAGAGGAGGACGTGAGAAGATGGAAAGATATTTCATGCTCATGATTATGGAGAATCAATATAGTAAAAATGGCAATCCTGCCAAAAGTGATTTACAGATTCAATGCTATGCCGATAAAAATCCCAACCTCTTTCTTCACAGACATAGAAAAAAATAATCTGTACATTTATTTGGAAGGGCAAAGGACCTCAGGCAGCCAAAACTATTGTATGTAAAAAAATCCTACTCAGGAGGCATCACCATCCCTGACTTCAAAACATACTACAAAGCCATAGTAACTAAAACAGCATGGTACTGGCATAAAAACAGACAGACAGATCAATGGAACAGAATTGAAGACCCAGCTTTAAATGGAAGTAACTTCAGTTATTTGGTCTTTGACAAGGGGGCCAACAATCTATGCTTGGTCAAAGGTAGCATCTTCAACAAATGGTGCTGTATGAATTGGATAAACACGTGTAAAAAATGTAAATAGACCCACTCCTTTCACCATGCACAAAAATCAACTCCAAATGGATCAGAGACCTCAATATAAATCTTGTAACCATGAGCACCCTGGAAGAAAAAAATTGGAGGAACTCTACATGAAATAGGATTAGGGAAAGATTTCCTGAGCAAATATCCAGCAGCTCAGGAAATACAATAATTACTTAACCAATGGGATTTAATCAGCCTCAAAAGCTTCTGTACAGACAAACAAACCCTACTCAGAGCCAATAGGCTCCCATCGAACTGGTAGATGATCGTTACCAGCTATAACTCAAAGGCCTAATCTCCAAATCTTATAGAGAACTAAAAAAAAAAAAACATAATAAAACTCAAACAGCCCACTCATAAAATGGGGCACTGATCTCAAAAGAGAATTTACAGAACAGGAAACAGAAATGGCCTTGTCCTATCTAAGAAACTGTTCAGCATCCTTAAGCATCAGGGAAATGCAAATCAAAACCACAATGAGATACCACCTTATGACAGTCAGAATGGCACTCATAAAGAAAATCAACTCCTCCATTGCACAAGTGCTCCTTTCTTGGTTTGCTGTTCTCTCTCAGTAGGAGATGTGGTCAGTTTACTCATGGCCGCAGACTGTGTTTCATGCCAGTGGTCTGTTTACTCCAGCTGTCATTGATCAGCTTCCCCTGGCAGCTTGTGTAGTGATTTCCAGCACTGCACTAACTGCCATCTGGGGGCTGGTTACCATTCCAGAACTGGAACGGTGTTGATGCTGCTCGATGGCATTCTGTGGTTTCTTCAGCAACAGGGTTTTGCCTCAGGCCTAAGGAGGGCGTTCAAGAGCCTTGAAACCGACTGAAGGCAGAAAGCTGAGACCCTGGCAAGAGATGAGCCACCACAGCATAGGGAACCCTGGGACGAAGAAGGGACCCACAGCCACAGCCATTTAATCAACACAGAATAAGCCATGGTGACAGAAGATAACAATTTTCAACACAAAGACCTCTAAGCAGCCTTAATACTCACCCACCAGGACTCAGGGAACTGAGCAGCAGAGGGGGCGGAAAGATTGTGAGAGAGGTGGTGGGGGAGACTATCCAGAGGCATGGCATCCCTCAGTAACAACACACTTGGGCCAGGAGAACTGGGCTGAGTACTAGGCTATCCATGGTCCCCTGCCACAAGGACAGATCCAGATGACCCATGGAGGAGGATATCCAGCTCGTTGGGAATGGGGAAGGGGTGCATTGGGGAATTGGGGATAACAACTCATTGTTTGCCCACTAAATAATGTAACTCATTTTGGACAATAGATATATATTTAAAAAAAGAATCAAATGTCCATCTGTAGTTGAGGTGAATAACCATAATTATCAATTACTATAAAAGCAGTTAGTAGAATTTAAGATATGAGACAATGCACACTTGCTGGATGAGCTTGTTATGCAAGGGTCTTCACTAGGTATTATACAGAAATGTTCAAGTGTAATTAAAACATAGCTTCTTGCATGGCATCTGGCCTGAAAAGGCTCAAACTAAAGTAGGAAGGAAAAATAATTGACAACATTATTTTGAGAAATTGTGAAGTACATCAATGTACTATAATGATCTGTCTGTACTACATAGTTGTAATAAATTTCCTTGCCTCGTAAGATATTTACATGAGATAATAGATTTCAAGTTCATAGCATACAGTGTCCCTCAGACACTACTCAATAACAATAAGTTAATATTATGATAGCATTTAGAAGTACTTGGAAGTTGCATGTAATAAAACGTTGTTTGGTCCCAACCCAAAAAAAAGCTTTACTTATTTAAGATGATTTTCATTGGTATTATGTAAGAGCAGTTACTAATAAATTCACCTAATTCATAGTTAAATTAGAAGTACAAATCATAGTATTTATATAAAAATAAAAATGTGATTGTTTAATTAAAAACTGATTGTTTCTTGGATTCTTAGAAATAAGTTTGAAGACACAGCTCTATGCTACTGACATATCAGGAAGAACAATTAATGGGTAGCAGGAGTAAAGGAAAGGGGAAGTATGTAGGAGATAAAGAACAGTGAATATGAAAGGATCCATTGATAGATGTCTGATAACAATCAACTCAAATAAATTACTTAAACTTTTGGTCTTGTTTTCTGAGAAGTCATAGACTTTACTGTATCTGTGTGACAGAGAACATGGGGAGAATCCATCCACTTTTCTTACATTGTCCAAATGTTATCTGATAAGGCTTTTAACCTTTTGCCATTTATGTTTACTGTACACATAGGTGACGATTTGTTCATGTTTCACTAACAACAGTAATGCCTTGGAGTGAGTTTAGTGACAAATAATATAAGTATGAGGTAAAGTATGGGGAGGTATTTGCATGAATTTATATAGTTCTAACTCCAATTTGTTTACCAAACCATTTCTTAGGATAAAACTAATCGCTATATATGCCTGAAAAGAGGTGACCAAAAGGATCTAATATGAAATGTCAAGAGGATTTTTCAGTTCCAAATTTGCAGTAGGGTTGAAAATAACCAACAAGTATAGTTTTACCAAAGTACGTCTAATTATTTATGGTGATGCCATAATTTGATTAGGCTTCATCTAGACCTTATATGTTATATCTTTCACTTTCAATCTTCCTTTCTCTTCCTCCTTCTTCTTTCCCTAAAAGTTCACAATCATCTTGAAATTTTTTTTCTAGAAAAAGTCAAATAACATGATATTAACTTTTGAATAAAATAAAAATTGACATTGATAAAAATGTTGGAAAAGACTGTGGTGGCTCCTCTCTTGTCAGGATCTCATCTATCGGCCTACGGTTGGTTGGTAAGGTTAGATGGGCCACAGCTCTCTCATTGTATCCTGAAAAACACAAACACATTTGGCTTATCCTGAGTTGGTTGAATGGCTGTGGATATGGGTCCCCTGCCCATCCCGTCCTTCTCTGCAGGGTTCCATATGGATCCTCCACAATATGACTGTGGTGGCTCATCTCTTGCCATGGTCTCATCTTTTGGCCTGCTGTCGGGTGGTAGGGTTATATGGGCCACAGCT
>PVHP010052121.1:0-11217 GCA_004024765.1 Zapus hudsonius
AGCAACACTAGGAAATAAAAGTCAAAGCTAGAGAGAAAGAGAGAGAGAGAGAGAGAGAGAGAGAGAGAGAGAGAGAGAGAGAGAGAGAGAGAGAGAGAGAGAGAGAGAGAGAGGAGGGCAGGGACAATAATTTTAATAGATTGAAGGAATAGGCTCCACAATTTTGAGTAGGAGTGGAACGGGCTTTAGTTCTGGCAGATTGCTCAATGAGTACAGGGCTTGCTAGAAAAATCACATGAGGACTCTTGTGCCCTCTGCAGAACCCAAGTAAATGCTGGGCATAGAATGGCACAACTTTTATTCCTGCAAGTGGGGTGGCAGTGTCAAGAGAGTCTCTAAGACATGCTGGCCTGTGTGTATAGTTGAATCATTGTGGTCCAGGTACAATGAGAGATCCTGTCTAAAAATATATGCCAAGGTAAAACACAAACCATTACAAATCATCCAATAAATATTTCAGAAAAAGAAAGGACCAAACAACAGCAGAAACCACCAAACTAGGGAATCCAATGTTTCTCTAATATCTAATTCCAGCTTCAATTTCTAATTCCACCTTTTCTTCAAGCTCAGATAAAGTAACCTCCTAGCCAACAGATTGAATTCTAAAAAAAAAGAACAAAAATCATCCTACCTAGCTATTTATATGTACTGGACCTTCGCCCCTCACAATGGCTTTTTGTGATGTCTAACCATGAAATGGACCAATTACAGCCAGTCACAACCCACAGTGGCTTTTCTTCCCTCTCCACTCAAAAATGATATTAATTACTTTTCTCAACACAGTGACTAAATGCTCCTGTCAAAAAGCCATGATTATGGCCCTCATTTACAATTCCCAGAGGAGGTTCTTGGTCTCTAGTCCTGAATTTGTCACCAAAGAGGCCTGATTGTCTTGATGCTTCCACCTGAGAAAGCTGAGAGTAGACTGTGGCCACCAGGACTAAGTGCTGGTGTTCCAATGTAGTTAGCAAGCCTGATTGCCTGGGAAACACAGTCAATTCTCTATATAATTTGTTCCAAATCACACTGTCCTCTGTAACAACCTTCACCCTGGACAAAGTTTAATAAATCTCCTTTTCATGAAACACAGTCTGCTGCCGTGAGTAGTCTGACCACACCTCCTACTGGGAGAGAACATCGAACAAAGAAAGGAGCACTTGTGTAATGGAGGAGCCTGGGCCCAGGGGAGGCAATCAACAGCTTTTAAATTTGGCCAAATATTCCACTTAGTGAGGGGGAGCCCTTAACTGGAACTGGGGACTTAGGGCGATATGCACTGGAACCCAGACTCTTGGGCTCCCAAGAAAAGATGCACTTTGGGAGGGGTTACTAAAAATAGAATCTAGGTAATCCAGAATTGTGTTTATCTGTTAACCTATACTGATCTCACTCTCCAATGAAGATTGTTTTGTATCTTTCAGAATCCAGCAAGAGAGCTGTGTGGCCCATCTAACCCTACCACAGGCTGATAGCTGAGATTCTGGCAAGAGATAAGCCACCACAGTCATACTGTGGAGGATCCATATGGAACCCCTCAGAGAATGATAGGATGAACAAGGGACCCACCACCACAGCCATTCAATCAACATAGGATAAGCCAATGAGACAGAAACCAATGATTTTCAGCACAAAGATCCCTAAGTTCTCAGCATTAAAGTAGCCTTAATACTCACCCACCATGACTCAGGGAACTGAGCCGAAGAGGGGGCGGAAAGATTGTGAGAGCCATGGTGGGGGAGACTATCCAGAGGCATGGCACCCCTCAGTAACAACATACTAGGACCAGGAGAACCAGGATGACTACTAGGCTATCTGTGATCCCCTGCCCCAAGGACTGATCCAGACAGCCCATGGGGGAGGATACCCAGCCAATTGGGGATGGTGAAATGGGGTATTGGGGAACTGGGGATAACAACTCATTTTTTGCCCATTAAATAATGTAACTCATTATGGACAATAAAAAAATCCCCTTTATGTATATATATATATATATATATATATATATATATATATATATATATATATATATATACACACACACAGACACACACATACATATGTGTGTTTATTCTATCACTTCTTTTTTCACTTTTATTAGCATATATTATTATTACATAATGGTGGGTTTCAGCATTTCCATGCAGATCAGGTATTTTGATCATATTTACCCTCTCCTGCTGCCCACACATCCCCTCTCCCCTGGTTTCTCTTTCTAGTCTCTCATAATCCCTTCAGTTTTCATGGATTTTTAAATTATACATTTGAGAGGAAAATGTGCTACTTGTCTTTCTTCAAATCTGATTTTAGGTCATGTAGTGGTCTTCAGTCCCACCCAGCTTCTGGCCAGCAGTGTAACTGTGCTCTTGAACTGGCTGAACAACACTCCACTGTGTAGCTGTGAGATACATTTAATGAACAAATAATGAGTTGTTATCCCCAGTTCCCCAATGTCCCTCTTCCCTATCCCCAATCAGCTGGATATCCTCCTCTGTGGGCAGTCTGGATCAGTTCATGTGGTAGGGGATTACGGATATCCTATGAGTCAGCCCGGTTCCACCCACCTTAGTGTGATTTTACTGAGGTGGGCCATATCTCTGGGAGTTCTCCCCCACCATGGCTCTTACAATCTTTCGGCCCCCTCTTCCACTCAGTTCCCTGAGTCATGGTGGGTGAGTATTAAGGCTGTTTTTTTTTTAATTAAAATCTTTTCTTTTTAAAATATTTTATTTATTCATTTTCAAGCAGAGAGATACTGAGAAAGAGAGAGAGAGAGAGAGAGAGAGAGAGAGAGAGCGCACCAGGGCCACCACGTTGTGGTTCTGGCTTATGTGGGTCCTGGGGAATTGAACCCAGGGCCTTAGGCACTGGAGGCAAGTGCCTTAACCGCTTAGCCATCTCTCCAGCCCAAGGCTGTTTTATTGTTTAGGTCTTAGGGGGTCTCTGTACTTCTGCTTTAGGTTGTGTTGAAAAACATTGGTGTCTATCTGGCTTATCTTGTGTTGACTGATTGGCAGTGGTTATGGGTCTCTTGTTTGTCCCACCATTCTCTGTGTTGTTCCATATGGATCCTCCTCGGTAGGTCTGGTGTGGCTCATCTCTTGCCAGGATGTCAGCTATCAGCCTGCAGTTCATTGTTAGGGTTGGAAGAGTCACAGCTCTCTTGCTGCATTCTGAAAGATACAAACAGAATCTCCATTGGAGAGTGAGATCAGTATAGGTTAACTGAAATACACATTTCTGAATTAGCTAGATTCTATTGTTAGTGGCCTCTTTGTAAATCCCTCGTATAGTGCATCTCTCTTTGGGGGGCCTAAGAGATTGGTTCCCAGTGTATTTTACCCTGAGTCCCCAGTTCCAATTAAGGGCTCCCTGTCACTGAGTGGATTATTTGGCTGAATTAAAAGCTGTTGATTGCCTCCCCCAGGCTTTGGTTCCTCCTTTGCAAAAGTGCTCCTTTCTTGGTTCGCTGTTCTCTCCCAATAGGAGGTGTGTTCAGCCTACTCATGGTGGCAGGCTGCGTTTAATGTCAGTGTTCTTTGTTTTCTCCAGTTGTCGTTGACCAGTGTCGTAGTCAGCCAAACGCCACTGGGATGAATCTCGAAACCAGGCACAATTTTTTTTTGGGGGGGAAGTATTTATTGAAGTAACAGAGCCAGGGGAAGTGAAGGAAAAAAGGCTGGCCCCCTTTCACAGATCCAAGCAGAGACAGAGACAGAAGGCCACCACCAGCACTTCAAGCAAGCACACTCCAAACTAATTAACTAGAGAAAGTCTAGGCTTGAGCTCAGACTGCTTTTTGCATATGTGTAGCTAGAATTCCAGACCCACCTCAGAAATACCTTAGGGCTGAACCCTAAGATCTGGCCAAAGTGACACACTTCCTCTAGCCAGAACTGGCTGGAGACAATTTACAATTTTAATAAACCTTTAATTCTTTTGGGGGACATATATTCAAAACTACCACAACCAGCTTCCCCTGGCAGCTTATGCAGTGCCTTCAAGCAATGCACTAACTACCATCTGGGGGCTGGTTACCATTCTGGACCTCTCAGGGTCTCTCGATGCTGATGAATGGCTTTCTGTGCTTTCTTCAGCAACAGGATCCTACCTCAGGCCTGGGTTGGGCATTCAATAGCTTTGACAGAATCCTGTCTTGTTTTGTGACCTCATGGTTCACTTTGGTCAACAGCTCAGTGAGGGAAGGAGCCAATGACTGGGACCAGGAGTTGCCAGACTGAACAATTTTTCACAGGCTTAGACTCTCTCCCCTTCTATTTATGGCCCCTCTTGCCGGATGATGGCCACTATTTGCTCAGTAGTTTATAGTAAGCAAGTGAGGATTTTATGATTTTTAACCCATTTTGGTTTAGCTTCATGCTTAAGTCATCCCCCTTCCCCTCCATCCCTTACCCCTCTTTTATAAACTCTCACTTCTCTCAACTGGTCTGCGTAGAGTTTACAGTTAACCTGCTTCAAAACCGTATATGAGGGAGAATATGTGGCATTTAGCTCTCTGTTCTTTTGAGAGATCACTTAGTAGGATATGCTCCAAGTCAGACCATTTTCCCCTACATTTCCATATGTCATTTTTCCTTTCAGCTGAGTAGAATTCCATCGTGTAAATATACCATAGTTTTGTTATCCATTCCTCCATGGATGGGCATTTTGGTTGATTCCAATTCTTGGCTATTATGAACTGAGCTGCTATAAACATAGTTGTACTAATGTTTCTATGCTGAGATGTGACATCTTGTGGGTAGATGCCTAGTAGAGGCATAGCTGGGTCCATTGGTAGCTCTATGTCCATTCTGTTGAGGAGCCTTCACAGTGCTTTCCAAAGTGGTTGAACAAGCTTGCAATCCCACCAGCAGTGAATGAGGGCTCCTTTTTCCCCACATCCTTGCCAGCAATTATTGTTGTTGGTTTTCTTTATGATTGCCATTCTGACTAGAGTAAGGTGGAATCTCATTGTGGTTTTGATTTGCATTTCCCTGATGCTTAAGGATGCTGAGAACTTTCTCAAGTGAATAAAGGCCATATGTGTTTCCTCCTCTGTGAATTATCTGTTGAGATCAGTGCCCCATTTTGTGAGGTGGCAGTTTTAGTTTTTGTTATTAATTTTTTTTGAATTCTCTGTAGGTTCTCTGTCTGAGTTGTAGCTGGCAAAAATCATCTCCCAGTTTGATGGGGGTCTATTGGCTCTGAGTATGGTAGTTTTGTCTGTACAGAAGCTTTTGACTCTGATCAGGTCCCATTGGTTAAGTGACTGTTGCACTTCCTGGGCTACTGGAGATTTTCTCAGGAAGTTTTTCCCTACTCCTATCTCATGTAGGGTTCTTCCTATTTTTTATTCCAGGGTATTCAGGGTTACATGGTTAATATTGAGGTCTCTGATCCATTTGGAGTTGATTTTAGTACATGGTGAAAGGAGTGGATCTATTTTCATTTTTTCACACATGTTTATCCAATTTGTCCAGCACCATTTGTTGATGCTATCTTTGGTCCAGCATACATTGTTGGCAGCCTAGTCAAAGACCAAGTAACTGAAGTTACTTGTATTAAAAGCTGGGTCTTCAATTCTATTCCACTGGTCTGCCTGTCTGTTTTTCTGCCAGTACCATGCTGTTTTAGTTACTATGGTTTTGTAGTATGTTTTAAAGACATGTGTGGTGATACCTCCTGAGTAAGTTTTTTTTTTTTTTACTTAGAATAGTTTTAGCTATCTGTGTGGTCTTTTGCCTTCCAAATAAATTTTGAGAATATTTTTTCAATGTCTGTGAAGAAAGAGATTGGGATTTTTATTATCATGGCGTTGAATCTGTAGATTGCTTTTGGCAGGATTGTCATTTTTTTACTATATTAATTCTCCCTACCCGTGAGCATGGAATGTCTTTGCATCTTATCACATCCTCCTCTATTTCCTTCTTGAGTGTTTCAATATTTTCCTTATATAACTCTTTCACAACCTTGGTTAGTGATATTCCAAGGTATTTGATTTTCTTTGAGGTTATAGAAACGGGACATATTCTCTGATGTTCTTTTCTGAATGATTGTCTTCTGCATATAGAAATGCTACTGATTTTTGTGTGTTAATTTTGTATCCTGACACTCTGCTGAAGGTATTGACCACCTTCAGGAGTTTACTGATACTATTTTTTGGGTATGATATATATAGTATCATGTAATCTGAAAAGAGGGAAATTTTAATTTCTTCCTTTCTTATTTATATCCCTTTTATGCTTTTCTCCTGTCTTATTGCTTTGGCTAGAACTTCAAGCACTATGTCAAAGAGCAGTGGTGAGAGTGGGCACCCCTGAAAATACCGGGAACTCCTTGAATCATTCATTCCCCATTGAGAATGATTTGTGCTTTAGGAGATTTGTACATTGTCTTCATTATGTTGAGGTATAAGTCATCTATGCCTATTCTTTCCAGGGTTTTGAACATGAAGTGATGTTGAATTTTGTCAAAGGCCTTCTCAGCATCTATTGAGATGACCATGTGGTTTTTGTGGTTGAGTCTATTAATGTGGCAAATTACATTTATTGACTTATGTATGTTGAACCATCCCTGCATCCCTGGGATGAAGCCAACTTGGTCAGGTTGAATAATAGTCTGATGTAGATTTGTATTCGGTTTGCTAGAACTTTATTTAGTAGTTTTGCATCCAAGTTCATCAGGGATATGGGTCTGTAGTTTTCTTTGCCTGGTTTGGGAAGAAGGGTGATGCTAGCTTCGTAGAAGGAGTTTGGGAGTCTACTCTCTTTTTCTATGTGCCTAACAAGCTTCAAAAAGAATGGTTTCAGTTCTATGATGAAGGTTTGGTAGAATTCAGCTGAGAAACCATCCAGTCCTGGGCTTTTCTGTTTGGGGAGGTTCTTGATTACAGATTCAATTTCCGTGATTGTGATAGGTTTATTTAACATTTTTATCTGCTCTGGGCTGAGCTTTTGTAATTGGTAGGTGTCCAAAAAAATTCATCCATTTCTTCCCAGTTCTTTAATTTTGTGGAGTAGAGGTTTTGAAATTATGACCTGATGATACTTTTAATCTCTTCATGGTCTGTTGTGATTTCTCCCTTGTCATTTCTGATTTTGTTGATTTGGGCCATCTCTGTTCTTCATTTGATTAGATTGGCCAGGGGTTTGTCAATCTTATTGACTTTTTCTAAGAACCAACTCTTTGAATTGTATATATTTTAAATTGTTTTCTATGTTTCCAAGTCATTAATCTCAGCTCTGATCTTAATTGTTTCCTTGCATCTTGATTTCCTAGGGTTGGACTTTGCCATCTGTTCTAATGACCTTATGTGGGAGGTTAGGTGGTTTATTTAAGACCTCTCTGTCTTTATTATGAAGGCATTTAGTGCAATTAATTTCCTCCTTAGGACAGCCTTCATTGTGTCCCACAAGTTCTGATAGGTTGTGTCCTCATTATGATTTGTTACTAGGAAATTCTGAATTTGCCGTCTGATTTCTTGTTTGAACTATCTTGTCTGAACTACTCATTGTTCAGGAGTGAGTTGTTTAGATTCCAGTATCTGATGAAATTTTTGGATCTTCCCCCATTAGTGATTTCTAGCTTTAATGTGTTGTGGTCTGATATGATGCAGCGGATTACATTGATCTTCCTAAATTTTTTGAGGAAAGATTTATGGCCTAGTATGTGGTCAATTTTGGAGTAGGTTCCATGTGCTGCTGAGAAGAATGTATAATCTGTGTCCTTGGGGTGGAATGTTCTGTAAATACCTGTTATCCCTGGCTTGTCTATGGTGCCATTGAGCAACTTTATTTCCCTGCTTGTATTTTGTTTGGAAGATCTAGGGATGACAGTGGAGTGTTAAAGTCTCCTACTATGATAGTGTTGGCATCTATATCTGCTTTGCTTTTGAGTAATTCATGCTTTATGAACTGAGGTTCCCTTGTATTTGGTGCATACATATATAATATAGTGATGTCTTCTTTTTGGATTGTTCCCTTGATGAGTAGGAAGTGGCCATAATTATCTCTTTTTATTGATTTCAGGTTAAAGTCTTTTTGTCAGATATTAGAGTAGCTACACATGCTTTTTTATTATTCCCACATGCCTGGACAGTTGTTTTCCATCCTTTTACCTTAAGTAGGTTACTGTCTTTAGCAATAAGGTGCATTTCTTGAAGGCAACAGATGAAAGGGTCCATTTTTCTGATCCACCCTGCTATCCTGTGTATTTTTATAGGAGAGTTAAGTCCATTTACATTCAAAGTTATAACTGTGAGGTTTGCTTTAAGCCCTGCCATGTTGGATGGATTATATGGGTTTATATCTGAGCTAGTCTTGTTATCTCTTTGGTGTTACCTTGCTTGTTCTCTGTTCCTTTCCTGAGGTTGGTTGCTTGTCTCATCTGCATGGGATATCTCATGTAGTATCTTCTGAAGATTTGACTTTGTGTTCAAGTAATTGTAGAGCTGGTTAGTTTCATGGAATACTTTCATTTCTCCATCTATTATGATGGAAAACTTTGCTGGGTATAGTAGTCTAGGTTGAATTCCATACTTCTTTAGGCCTAGAATAGCTTTATTCCAAGCTCTTCTGGCTTTCAAGGTTTCTAGTTTCTATGGAAAAGTCTGCAGTGAGTCTGATGGGTTTGCCTTTGTAGGTGATGAGTTATTTTTCTCTTGCTGCTCTGAATACTCTCTCTTTATCCTCAGTGTTTGGCATTGTAAGTAAGATATGTCTTGGAGAGATCCTCCTTTTGTTTGGCATTGCTGTGTTGAATTTCAGCAAGTCAACAAGACTCAAGGGAAATGTGGGATACTGTAAAAACACCTAATGTCAGGATCATGGGGATCCCAGAAGGAGAAAAGAAAACCAGGCTAGGGGCATAGAAAATATCTTCAACAGAATTATTCAAGAAAAATTTCCCTACCTTGCAAGAGATACTCCTGTACATCTAAAAGATATATGCAGGACCCCAAACAAATTGGACAAAAGGAGGATCTCTCCAAGACATATCTTACTTACAATGCCAAACACTGAGGATAAAGAGAGAGTACTCAGAGCCTTCTTTGTGCTAGCCTGATATCCTAACCTCTCAAATTCCTGGAGGAGGTCTCCAGTGGTCTGTCAGCATTCAACTTCTTAGGGGGCTGCCAGAAGCAATTCGTCTACATATTGTAAGAGAGTCCCCGAGGTATGGTTCTGGCGATAAGAGTCCAAATCTTGATTCAAAGCCTCATTGAACAGGGTAGGGGAGTTCTTGAAGTCTTATGGAAGTCTAGTCCATGTTAGCTGCCCAGGGGTCCCCATGTTCTCATCATGCCATTTAAGGCAGAGATGTGTTGATTGCTGGGTGCCAGGGATATGCTAAAGAATGCATCCTTTAAAAAAAAAAGAATGCGTCCTTTAGATCTAGGGTGGTATACCAAACATGTGAGGGGGGTAAATGACTCAGCAGAGCATAAGCTTTAGGAACAGTAGGGTGAATATCCTTGACCCTCTTATTTACTTCCCTCAAATCTTGGATTGACCTGTAATTCTTTCCCCTAGGTTTCTTTACAGGGAGAAGCGGGTTATTCCAAGTGGACAATAAGGTTGCAGTATTCCAGCCTCTAAGAGATGGTAGATGTGAGGGGTAATTCTCTTTTGTGCCTCAGGGGACATGGGGTGTTGATGAACCCAAATGCGCTGGGCTGAAGCCTTGTGTTCCACTATCAGTAGAGCGCAATGTGCTGCCAGTCCCACCCCCACTATTTCTGCCCAGGCCTGGGGGTACGTATAGCTCCAATGGGTCATTTCTTGGGGCCATGCATCTAATAGAGGGAGGATCTGTCTAGCAAACAAGCAATGCTTGTCCAGTAGAGACATAGTCAAAACATGGAGAAGTTGTCCCTTGCCATCCATCAATTTGATGCTGTCTGGCTCAAAGTGAATACGAGCCTTCACCTTGGATAACAGAACGTGCCCTAGAAGAGGAGCCAGGCACTCGGGGATGTCAAATGGCAGCCAGAAGTGTGCAGAAAAGAGCTTGTTGCAATACTGGGTACAGGAGCAGAAAGCAGCAGCCTAGGGTGAGTATGAGACAGGGGAGAGCTGGATGGATTAAGCTGAGGTAGGGAACAGGGTGGCCTGGAGGGGAGTGTGACAAATTGGAAGGCCAACATGATGTGTACTAGGGTGAAGTGAGGTTGGTCACAGGCCCACAGTCATATCAGTCTGGAGTCACAGGGATAATGGGTGTGTACCAGATAGATTGGGATAATTGGGAAGCAGGGTTAGTTGAAAATCTGGGTGAGGTGAAAATTGCAGATTGACAATAAAGTTTTCTGCCTACTAAGTTAAGCTGAGGTAATGGACACTGTGGGCACTATAGTGGCTTGTGAAATAGGTGGCTGTCAGGTCAGGGGCCACAGAACAGCAAAAGCCAGGAAACATGGTAGACAGGACAGCTTCCCATTTACTAGCCTGAGTCCAAGAGCTGGACATAGTGAGTGGAGTCAAGTGAGGTGGGAACAGCACAGGTCAGGCGGTGGTGGATTCGGTGAATTGGGAAACTGAATTGCAGGACAGGGGATGGTCTATAAGCTAATGTGGCTGTTAATGATGTGCAGCAAACTAGGGGAAGTTAAGGAACAGGATAAGTTGTGGGAATTGGGTTGAGGTGGGCAACAAGGCTGGTTTGTAGGTTAGGCACCAGCAGATTTGGATGGTTGGGGAACAGAACTTGCTGGGTACCCAGAGTTGTGTCATGTGCCCAGACATGGGGTTCCTTGTAAGCCAAAGGGCACACCTGTACCTGTACCAAATGGCACTGTAAATTACCTCTTTCTGATCATGAAAGACCCAGAGACCCAGAAACACAATCAGTGTATGTTCTAAAACAGGAGAGTCACAACTGGGGACAAACCAGTCCCCTTGCTTCCCAGGAAATGGAAAGACAAGGTCAGCATGGCCTGGACTCATCCTAATTAGCAACACCCGTGTTGGAGAAGCCACAGTGCTCCTCCCAGGTCCCTAAAATCTTCTTTGGAGAGCCCTAGTGACCCCCAGTGGTTTAAATCTTGGCTGTCTACTTGGTCTTTAACACTCAGAGAGAATTTTATAACCAAAAATATAAGGATCTAATAATTTTCCAAAAGGAAAAACAAACGCTTTAAGACAGGCTGGCCCCTGTTCTAATAGTTCTAGTCCTATGACAAAATGTCATAACCCTCCAACCTTCAGAATGGTTTGCTATTGA
>PVHP010052122.1:0-11224 GCA_004024765.1 Zapus hudsonius
CTCTCTCTCTCTCTCTCTCTCTCTCTCTCTCTCTCTCTCTCTCTCTCTGTATCTCTCTGCTTGAAAATGAATAAATAAAATACTTTATATATATATATATATATATATATATATATATATATATATATACCCTCATCTCATCCTGATTTCAGTGTGAGCCATGGCTTCACAGACTCGCAGATGGAGGAGGGAACTGAGGTTGAGTGAGGCAGTACCCCCATTTCAGGAGTCCTTTTGCACATGACTCTTGTTTTTTTCGCTGAAACATGGTGGGTGAATTTTCCCTGTCTCTATTCTTTTTTTTAAATATTTTATTTATTCATTTTCAAGCAGAGATACAGAGAGAGAGAGAGAGAGAGAGAGAGAGAGAGTGCACAGGCCCACCACCTTGTGGTTCTGACTTATGTGGGTCCTGGGGAATTGAACCCGGGGCCTTAGGCACTGGAGGCAAGTGCCTTAACCGCAGAGCCATCTCTCCAGCCCTCCCTGTCTCTATTCTTGACCTTCAATGAGATAGCCAATTCCAGTTCCCACAGTGTCCCCAAAACAAATAAAAACACCCACTTTCACTCCATGTAGCTACCATATTGTGTCACCCTTAAGACAGCATGTCACCATCATCTTCTAGGCACTGGGACAAGCTATAAGGGGAGCACGAAGTGGGGTTTAAAGTGATGCTTTTCTAATACAGTGGAGACATGAATTAGAAGTGATATATTCTTGCCTCAGTGATGATATGGTTAAATTTGTAATTTCTGTTGTTGCGGTCAGCTTTCTAGTTGCTGCGCAGAAGAACCCAAACAAAAGCGGCTTGTGGAGGAATGGGTTTATTTGGCTTACGGACTCAAGGGGAGACTCCATCCTGGCAGGGAAAACGATGGCATGAGCAGAGGGCTGGACATCACCTCTGCCACAGCACTGCAAACAGCGGCAGGAAGGTGTGCCAAACTCTGGCAAGGAGAAGCTGGCTTATAACCCATAAGCCCGCCCCCAACAACACAGCTTCATTGAGGTTGTAAAACCCAAGTTGCCATCAGCTGAGGATCGATCTATCAGAACATATTCAATTGTTCGTGGGGGACACCTGTATCAAACCATGACATCTGTATTCTAGAGATTGAGACGACTAGCTCTGCCATGAGCTCCTGGATGCAAATCCTGACATAGCATCGTGTGTCCTTGCAGCTAGGCTCCTGGACACAGTGAGAAGAGGAATGGGCACAAGGTTGTCCTGCTGACCTTCTTCCTCTTCTTCTAGGCCACCCAGGAAGGCCGATCTAGTTTGTATTTACAGTCTAGTCCCTGCTCTTGTGCAAGACCACCTGAGAGAGGTGACCCTTGAGCTGAGCAGAGACCCCTGGGGCTGGTACATAGATCACCACTGTCTCCATTTGTAGAAGGCCTTCTGGTTGACCAATTATCATCCTTATATGTGGCCCTGAATAAAATCATGCATGATAAGTAGACAAGCATATTGAAAGCTTGCCTGCTCGCTAAGGCCTATTTGTAACCTCAAATCAATACTCAACTTGCGTTAGCCATTGTTTGCAGGCAAGGACAGCAGTGAAAACTTTGAGACACACAATGCACATATTCCCAACAGAGGTCAAACAAGGCGACACTCTGCATCCTTTTGTGGTCTGTTTAGGAGTATGTTTTTCACATTTTTGTGTGGATGGTTTTTGTTGGTGGCGGTGGTGATACTACTACTTAAAATGGTCCCCAAGCACAGTGCTGAAGTAAGCTGAAGTCGATGCAATATTTCTTGCAGAGAGCAGACGTGTGAACTAAGCTTTGTTCAGACATCAGCTGCAGTGCCATTGGCCAAAATGTAGTAATATTAAACAAGGTGTCTCCACCGAAGCCCACATCCAACAGGGGTATATCCTTCAGAAATGTGCTTAGTGGCTGAGGGCCAACTCTGGGTTTCCCCTGGGAGCCATGGCTCATTCAGCATTGCCAATGCACTCATCAAAGACTTCCCAGAACACAACCAAGAGAGCACCGTGAACATCGCACACACAACCCATAACAATAAAGGAAATGGACCCATGTACGCAGGTCAGCCCTGGTACTCAGATCTGCCTTAGTCTCTATTCCAACGACTTCCCAGCCTCACTTCTTGGGATAACAAGTGAGTCTTTCAGATGATGGTCATGTGGAGTTTGAAAGGAAAACCTGCTTCTATCCTTCCCTTTACTATTGCTGTTCTTCATTTCCCCCTCCTTCTTTCCCTCGCTTCTTTCCCACCCCTTTTGGGGGATTTTTAAAATACAGTATGTATGTATGTATGTATGTATGTATGTATGTATGTATGTATGTATGTATATGTATGTATGAGAGAAATAGAAAGACACAGATAGAGAGAATGGATGCACCAGAGCTTCCTGTGCTGTAAATAAACTCCAGACACTTACTCCACTTTGTGCTTTATGTAGCTCCTGGGGAATTGAACCTGGGTGGGTGGGTGGGTGTGTGCATATGTGTGTGTGTGTGTGTGTATGTGTGTGTGTGTTTCTGTGTGTGTGTGCTCTATAGGGTCTTACAATTAAGAGATTGCCTGAATCTAAAAAGAGATTCTGCACATCAACTCTTGAACAGTGTTGGAATTATGAAAGACTAGGGAGACTTTTGAAGCTTGACTGAATGCATTTTGCATTATGAATTGGCCATAAGCCTATAGAAACAAAGGGTGAAAGGTTATAACTTTAAAGTAATGTGTTTGCATGTCAAGTTGACAAGAGGTGGACCTATAATGGTGAATACTGACAACTTGATAGGCTCCAGAGTCACATAGGAAACAAATCTCTGGATATGACAGGCATTTTCTAGATTAGGCTAACTGCCATGGTAAGATACTCTCTACCTCACCAATTGTAGGCTGTACCATTCTATGGGTTGGGGTCCAGTCTGAATAAAAAGGAGAGCACAAACTGATCAGAAGCATTCATCCCTCTCTGCTTCCTTACTGTGTGGGAGTCATGTGGTTAACCACCTCCTACCCCTGCCACCATACTGAACCACATCCCCTTAAACTGTAAGCCAAAATAAACCCTTGTTCACTTAAGCTGATTTTGGTCAGGTATTTTGTCAAGGTAATGAGTAAAGTAACTAAATCATATTGCCTCCTTCTGTCTGTTAGAGCTCTCTATGCCTCACCCAAATATGGATGTTGGATTTGAGATACATCAAATAATGTAAGGTGCATTTTTTCTTCTCAAGAGCCTAAACTAAGTATCTGGAAAGGTTCCTTTTCCAGGTTAAACACCATTCATGGGCTCTGGGATTGAGGAATGGTACATCTTTTGAGAGAAGACTATTGCTCAATTCCTTCCACCTGGCTGTAGATTCCTGGGGACCTTTGTACACACATATCAATGTCTACCCAGGACAGTGAAATGCCAACCTCCATGTCTGTGATATCTAGGCTGCACACTACTGCTGCTCTTATTGCATTCTAGTGCTTGGTGAGGCCTGAGGGCCAGTGACTGTTCAAATGAAACAATCATTCTCTTCATACAAATGAGAATGAAGGCCCAGAGAGGCTCTAAGAACTCGCTCAGGTCACATAGCACACTGAGTTCAGTCTTTGATATCACAGACCTTTATTGACCCCTGCAGATATGTGCAGTGACATCCAACCTGCTCTAGGGTTCCTGGAGATGCCAGACAGTCAACATCTTCTCTGGCTTGTCCTTAGAGAGGTTCCATTAGGTCCTAGAACCATATCAACTTGGAACTTGCTATGTGACCTCAAGGAATCCCCTGAACCTTTTCTTATTCTAGTTTCTTCCTCTTTATTGCAGCACAAATATGTTATGATTTGGTAATTCCAACCATCTGAGAATGTTTAACTTGGCCCTCAGCCATCCCAGGATGTTTGATAAAAATCTGATCACTTGGACAAGCCCCAGGAAGGGAACAGATCAGAGCCTGCATTGGGTGTTGGGAGCCCACCTGATGGGAGAAAATGTGTGTATATGGTGGGGGTGGTAGGTTGGCTAGTAAAATTGTGGAGACTTAAAACTGGAAGGAAGTAACTATTCAGATTATTTCAAGTATGGAAATAGACTCACAGAGGGACAAGATTAATCCAAGTTCACACAACTCGTTAAAAGTAGAACTGGGAGTAGCATTTGTTTGTTTGTTTGTTTGTTTGTTTGTTTTTATTCCTGGGTTCATTTCTGTGTATCAAAGGTGACAAATAGATTTTCTTTTCTGTGCTCTCATCAATTTGTAGTGAATACCTTGGGCAGACTTCTAGAAGGTTCCTAGGCCCCGTAGGCACAATAAGAAGAGGACTATGAGGGGAGAACAGCAGCTCTGGTTTTACCAGCCCCAACTTATAATGAGACCAAACTGGTGAATTTGGGGTTCAAGGTCCATACAGAACTAATCCTTGAGCATAGAAAACTATAAAAATGGCTCTGGGAGAAGATTCTTGAAAGTGCCAAATCCAAAATTCAGAGGTGGTAGTCAATGCATTGATTCACGAACCAGTTCACACCTCCAGTCAAAGTTTGCTAAGTGAGGCTGGGAACAAATAGTATTGCAAACTGTGAAAAGGGTGTGTGACAGGCAAATGTGAGAGGTGGGGAATGTGTTTCTAGAAAGGCAGACCAAGATGGTGATGACACAGAGGTACAGCGTTCACCCAGAAATTTTGTTGTATTTTACATTGCTTCACAATTATAATACTGCTGCTTAGATTGACGATGAAATTAATTGATTGATTTTCGTAAGCACAGCTAAAAAGTTATCACTAAAACCTGTAGCAGTTTAGGAACTGGCTAATCCCTCCATACCTAAATTTAATTCTAGTTAATAATAGTAGCAGTAAGAATAATAATAGATATTTTATTTGATATTTATTACAATCTTGTGAGATCCCTGTTTTATAGATGAGGAAGCAGATTTAAGTGAGCTGAAGGAATTCCACATCACACAGTTAATAGGTGGCAGAAATAAGATTTGAATCAAACCCATGATTTTCACACTCCTGTCTAACTAAAAGCTAGACCCAACTGGAGGCATATTGAAGAACTCATGGGAGTTAGGCATGGTGACCCACATCTGTAAGAGCAGCACTTGGGAGGCTGAGGCAGGTGGATTACCATGAATTCAAGTTCAGCCTTGACAGTACAGTGAGTTCCAAGTCAGCCTGGACTCTAGCTACCCTACAGCCTAGACTACAACTACACTACACTATGACTGAACTATACACTTTGTTTCAAAAAAAATTAACCACCCCTACCCCCAAAAAAAGCTCATGGAAGTTACTAGAAGTGAAGCATAGGTCTTTTCGAAACAGACCCTGAATTTTCCACACCTCTTAATATTAAAGCAAAATCATGGTCTTCCTCTTTTCATCTACTAGAAACCAAGTCACTAACCTTCTTTGGCTCCATGAAAAAGGAAGTGACCCCGCACGTCGGAAGAAGCTCACATCTTCCCC
Organism: Zapus hudsonius; assembly: GCA_004024765.1. NCBI lineage: Eukaryota > Metazoa > Chordata > Mammalia > Rodentia > Dipodidae > Zapus > Zapus hudsonius. The sequence continues at coordinate 5,456 of PVHP010052122.1, forward strand.
CAAACCCCAGCAGAAACCATCCAGGTTAAGGGATACTGGCACCGTCACACACTCCTTTTTTCCCCCCAAATTAATCAAGAAGTAGGAATTTCTGACAAATGCCATCTGCTGATTTTTCAGAGACAAGTTTTGGTGGTGTGACCAGCAGGTGCCTCAGCTTTTTCTAGCATGCAGTACCAAAATAGTCACCATGGCAACCCTTGGAGGGCAGCCTTCCAAAGAGATGCATTGTGAGCATAGAAACTCTACAGTACTTTCAAACAAGAGGAAGGAGGCTAGTGGTGGGCTTCCAATGAGGGGAGGCCAGAGCTTCTCCCTGTTTCCTCGCCGGACCTTGGCTCCTAGGTGCCAGGCACTACCAGGCTTTTCCTTGACCTGGGGTTTGAGCTCCCAGGAAAAGAGGAGAAATGAGAATTTATTGACAGTGGAAAGCAGAGCAGGCAGTTCCCACATGACTTACAGAGGCTTAAGTAGAATGGAGGGGAATAACAAAATGGTATGGCTCTGAGTTGGGTCCTTCCCAGACCATGGGCAGCCGACCTAGCTGGAGTCTCAGCTTCTGGTCTTTGAAGGGGGAGGGTCGGGTGAACTGGTGAGCACACACCATTTCTTCCCAGGGACCATTGTGGATATGGGAAGATAATTGTGAAAGCTGTTGGAAGGTGTTTAATAGGCAATGCCTTGCAGAAGAGAGCAGGATTTGGATACACCAGAAGGCCTGGGTCCCTGCCTGCCCAGGCTCCGCTGGGTCAAATGTCATGGCCTTGGTAAGTCATAGAGCCTGTCAGGCTTCTGTCTCCTTACAGTGTGGTTCGGCAGGTGAACAAAGTACAGCATGAACAGAGTACAGATCAGAAGTGCCAGCCCTGTGCTCCCCTTCTTCTTCCCTCTCTCCTGTGGGCTCCTGATACTTCATAGTCCCAGGCTCCTTCTAGGACTATGGACCACACACTCCCCTGTGGTATTAGAAACATAGATAAACTCAGCATTAACTATTCCAGGATTTTACCAAAGGAAACCAACATGGAGAGAACCTGCACAGGACAGGAAAGGAAAGCCATCCAGCAAGACACAAGTTCAACATGGGGGTAGGAGAGAAGGAAGGAAGGTTGTGTGGAAGTCCCGGATGTTCTGTAGTCTAGGAGGATTCAGCAAGGCCATCAGGTGTTCCTGGGTCATTGCCACATGTCAGACATGTCGTGACTCTGGGAGACAGGTCTATGTTTGTATCCCTGCTACCTTCAGTCACCGATTGCTGGACTCCCCATAAGCAAGGCATCTTCTTTCACCTGGCCAAGGCCATTCTGGCATCTTTTCCATGGATAGCCACCTTAAGGACATCATGACTGCCAGACCATGCCTCTACTTCAGAAGCTTGTGCCCACTTCACAGTCCCCTGACTCAGAACATTGAAGAACTCCAACTTTGGGAAAAACGAGATCTCCACATCTCAAGTAGATTATACAGCAAAGGTATGCATGCAGGTCTCCACCTGTATTTGAATGCTCATACGTGTAAATATGCATGCTTACCTGTCCATGTGATACAAATGGGAACATTGCATATGTGACTCGAATTTCTGTTTGTGTGCAAATGTATTGTGACATTATGCAGTAATAGAATTACTACTATCTAAGCATTTTATATAAAGCATTCTGATCATTACAACTGTCTTTGAAGTTCATGCACAGGGTGGCTAGGAAGGGTACATTCTATTTTCAGCTCAAATATTTCCCCAGCATACTAGGCATCTAATATGAGGAAGAGCCATGGTTTCAAAGAGGAATATCTTCTTTCAAACGCTGAGCTCTGGTCCTCCCCACCACATCTTACCTCCACCTTCTTGATATGATCACTTGTTGTGTGAAGCCACATATGTGCACATATACATGAAAGAGTAAGATGGGAGAGAAGAATACATGGAGATGTGTACTAGACTAGTTATAGATCAATAATTGGAGATGGGATTGCTTTGAGACACCTCTGGCCTCTCAGATCCAATTGTCTTGGTGTACATCACCTGGCTGTAAGCATTTTCACTTGGTAGCACTGCACTGCAAACTTTGGAGAGGCTCTGATTCTTTAGCATAATTCTACAAAAATCCCTTTTCTTGTCTTTCCTTAAAAATCCTTGCTCCCATGGCAAATTTTTCAGCCTGCCTCATAGAGATTGTTGTGTCCTAGTTGGGAGATGTTAAAAAGAAATCTACCCCCAAGATTTTATTTTTCTAAATCATTTATCTTTGCTTCTTTTTCCTGGCAGCCTGAAATACGAATCTGTAGAAATAGAATCTGTCTCAATTACCATTTATCAAGAACAGGTACTGTGCTTAAAACGCTCACAAATGATCCCATTTGATTTTGGCTCACATCGCAATCATCCTCATATCATCCACGAAGAGCCAAGGCACTGATAGGTCAGAAGATTTGCCCAAGTTTACTCTGTCAGCAGGGAGGGGAACAGGGGCTGGAGCTGGGCTCTGCGCTCTTTCCACAGTTTTCTGATTCTCTAGGCAGAAGATACCATCTGCCCCAAAGCTTGCTTTCCAAACCACCCATTAACTCTCCTGAATCCTGGGAGCCTGCAGAACCAGCCAAGCCCAGAACAGGGCCGCTTGGGGCTGGGGAGGTAGACTTACCTGGACGAGCACCAGCCTGACTATCGACAGATCTGCTCTCTTCCCTTTCCTTTTGCAGCATCCTTCCTCGGTTCACAATGAGTCCAACTTCTGCCAGTGCTGACTGCTATTCAGGCTTTAGTTTTTCTTTTTAAGAATCTTGGGGAAGAAAACCATCATGTGCTCACAAGGGACCTGGTAATCAGAAGTGTCTGGAGATTTCATTCTGTTAAGGTAGAGAGGTGGCAAATGTGTTTTCCTCAGAGGGCCTGTAGCAGGTGGAGTGCTACCACCTGGACCAGTCTCCAAAGCCTAGCTAAAGTCGGAAGCTGCATTGAAGGTCCGTGTCTGCAGAGCACTGTGCAGTTTGCTCAATGCCTTCAACTACAATTTCAGTCCTCACAGCAGGCCCTGTCACAGCAGAGCAAACTGTTCAGAGGTAAAGCAACTTCTAGTGGAGCAGAGCTAAGAGGTAGAGCTGAGACCCACCCAGATGTCTCAGAGGTGTATCCAGATGTTCCCAGACCTGCCTCATGGCCAAGGGAAGAGTCAGTAGAAAATAGCAGAAGAAACCCCACACAGATACAAACAGCTATTAAAAAGTCAAGAAATTATTGCTATAACAAATATCACAGGCTTGGGGGATTCAATAACAAATTTATTTCTCACTATTCTGGGAGATGGAAGTTCAAGATCAGGGAGCCAGCTTGGCGAGGTTCTAGTGATGGCTTTTTTTCTGGATTGCTGCATTCTCCCATAAAGAGGGAGAGAGGATGCCACTCACCCCTGCATCGTCTTAAAAAGGCAATGATCCTATCTTGACAGCTCCATGCCTATCATCCACTTCCTTCCCAAAGGCCTCTTCTCTGAAAACCAGCACGCTGGGAGGAGAACTTCCACGTATGAATTGCGAAGGGAAAGGAGCATGTCTGTTCAGAAGCAGATCCCTGGAGGCCCGTTTCTTTTAGAGTACTAAGCCAGACCCTGGGCTGACCACTGGGAATATGGCCTAAAGAAAGATCCTGCCCCCAACAGTCAGAGCTGGAGGGGGTGAAATAAGAGTTCAGTTCCAACCCCGAGCAGCAGGTGTTCTAGAAGAAGGCCAGTCCAGCATTTTTAGAACACAAGGGAGGCACCACACCCCAACATAGATCTATGTCTCTCGATTCATTTCCCAAGTGCACAAAAGTGGTATAGGATTTGGGGTGGGAATGAACTTAAAGGCATAACTGTATAGATCATCCTAGGAAGGCTTTCTTGAAGAGGTAGCCTTCTCCATCAGGGACCTTGAAGAATGATATTCAGACTTGTGTTTGAGGATATGGCATGTCTCCTGTGTAAGCAGGAATCAGGGGAATGCCCAGAGGGGACAAGCCCCAAGTGGTGGTCAAGTTGGGGCCACAATAGGCATAGACTTTGTTCCATAGGCAGAGGGGATATGTCACCAGGCTTTTGAGTAGGCTGGTGGCCCTGTTGGCCCCTGTTGCATCTTAGAGACAATCGAGTTGCTCTGAGAGGGCTAGAGGGTCAGAGTCTGTGTTGGCCCATGGGCCAAATGGAAAATAATGAAGGTATCAGCTTGAGGTATATGATGAGTGCTAAACCAGTAGCCACTGGGTTGGCTTGAAGGGGAAGCACCCAGGTGAAGCCCCAGCCATGTCTGGAAATCCCAAGGCCACCTGATGAAGCTAGGTATCTCTTAGATCCCAAGAGCAAGGCCAAGGCCAATGATGAACCAAAAGGAAATGCCGAGAAAATGAATGCACTCTGTGAACCGGGCCAGGGTGGGAACAAAGCCAGTGATGAGGGGCATGGCTAGAATGGAGGTTGGGTGTCCATATGTGGTGTGTACATGAACACATGCAAGAAGAGATGGCTCTGGATAAAGGACAACAGATCCTAAAGACAAGGGGAGCCTCGGAGTCAGGTAGATGGGACATAGAGCCAGGAGCAGACCTTAGCTCCTATGTGGGTAGTTGAGCTTGGTCATATGTACCAAGGGAAGGAAGAGTGAGGAGACTCCCTGAGCAATGTCATCACTTGGTCATGCTTTATAATGGAAGATAGTTTCCTCAGCCACCCCAGCTGTATAACTCAAGAATCAGCCACCATGCCCCTCACATTTATTAAAGAGTAAATACCGGAGATAGAGATTTTTAAAGTTCAAACTTTTTGTATGAGACAGGGTCTGATATAGCCCAGACTAACCTCTAATTTGCTATGTGACCAAGGCTGTCATTGAACTCCTGATCCTCCTGCCTCCACATCCCTAGTACTGGGAGTATAAACATGTACCAGCATGCCCAGTTTAAACATCAAGACTTGACTCCAAGTCTCTTCAGGTACCTTCCACAGTTGTTATGCACTTTCCCCCTCTGACTCAAAGCAAAGGACACTGGTTTGTCTACAGGCTGGTTGTTCTAGAAGGGACCTGGGAAAATGTGCTGCCTTCTGTGTTCAGGAGCAGCAATGGAATGAGCCTGATGAAGACCAGATGAAAGAGAGCATCATTTCCAAGACAATCCTGGCCAGATTCTTTCCACCTGGTGATTCCTTCCTTCCTTTCCCAGCTTGCTAGTGTTCTGCCTGGCAGAGTTCTAAGAGAGCCTTGCAGAGGGATCTGCCCTGTTGGTTCCCCACACTGGAGCCATGCTGCTGAGCCAACTGACCCCAGACTGCTGGGGGTACTGTACCCAGGCCTGGCCTGGCTGTCCCCTCTGCTCCCCGCACTCCCCTCTCTGCCCTGCCCTGCTATCCCCTCCCCGTGCTGCTGACGCACGCGTCCTATAATAAGCCTCTGTTACTTGGAGCTGGGGCGGCTCCGTAGTAAGCCGAAACCGCTCCTATATTTACACCCATTCCACATTTAGACAAAGGCTATTTTTAACAGAAGGTCTATTTGTGGGGGTTGCCCACGTCACACTCTGTTCACATGCATCTCACCATCCCCAGTCTGTTATTCTGGTTTCACACTTGTACCAGGTCTCTATCCTTCTCTCTCTTCTTCCCTCCTTCTCGCTGCTGTCACTTTCCTTTCCTTTCTTCTTTCTTCCGATCTCCAATTTCCTTCCTTTCTTTTCCCCAGAGGAAATCACACTGGAATCTTTCGCAGGCTGTACTGCCAGAATCCTTCAGGGAACACTCAGGTTCC
>PVHP010052123.1:0-11212 GCA_004024765.1 Zapus hudsonius
TTTTTGGTACTTTTGTTAGGAATCGGTTGCTAGAGATACAAGTTTATTTCTGGGATCTCTCTTATGTTAAATTGCTCTATGTATCTGCTTCTATGTCTTTTCCATGCTTTATTGGCTATAGTAACTCTGATGTGTCTGTAAATTAGAATTGAGATGCCTACAGCTTCGTTCTGTTGTGTGAGATTGCTTTGACTATCCGGGTCTTTGCTTTCTGATTTCAATATGAATTTTAGGATTATATTTGTCTAGTTCTATGAAGAATGTCATTCGAATTTTGATGATGTTTACATTGAATTTTTAGGACCATTTGTGCATTATAAACATTTTAACAAAATTAATTATTCTAAACTATGAATATGGGAGGTCTTTCATTTTTTAGCATATAATTCAATTTATTTCATCAGTGTTTTACAATTTTCACTGTCAAGGTCATTTACTTCCTTGGTAAATTTATTCCTGGGTGTTTGGGAAGATATTGTGAATAGTATTGCTTTTATGATTTCTTTTTAAGCAAATTAGTTATTGGGTTACTATGTGGAAAACAATTTTGTATACTCATTAGTATCCTATAAATTTTTGTCATCGTTTATCAGTAAATACTGAATTTGTTAAATCTTTAGCTTCTAATCTGTATAAACATGTATCATATCATATCATGTTTGAACAGGGACATTTGACTTCCCCTTTCTGTATGTTTTATTTCCCTTGCCCAGTTTTGCTAGAATAATCTGTTGCACTGAATAGGAACGGTTAGAGTGAAAACCCTCATCATTTTTCTAGATGTTTAATTAAATCTTTTTAGTTTTCCTACATTCCATATGATTTTGATTGGATTTTTTCCATCAACTGCATTCTATTCCGCTATATCTAATTCGTACATGTCTTTAATGAACAGTGGCCATATTTTATTAAATGCATTCTTGTCACCTATTAAGATAAGTTCAGTTTTAATCTGTTCTTTTGAGGTGATGTATGATATTCACTGATTTGTGTATGTCAAAACAATGATCCTTTCAGCACTGGAATTAAGTAACATGATCATGGAAAGTGGTCTTATTGATGTTCTGTTGAAATTTTCCTTCTAGTATGTCACTAAAATTTTTTTGCATTAATGTTCATCCACTATATCGATCTTTGTCCTACTTTATCATTGTGTCTGTATCTGCTTTTGGCAACAGGGTGGATTTGAACAATTCTTTGAAATACTTTTAGAAGAGCTAGTGTTTTTAAAAGCTTTGTAAAATTCAGCCCTAAAGTTCTCTGGTCCTGGGCTTTTCTTTGTAAGGAGGCTTTGCTAAAATTAATGATCCAATTTAATTACTATTGTTTTATTAATGTTCTTATGCTTCAGGTTTGGTAGGTCATATGTATAGGTATATGTACATGAAAATATAAAATTTATCCCTTTTTATGTAATTTTTCCATTGAAACTTCTAATGGGTCTTCAAATTTCTGTGGCATTGGTTGTAATGTCAACTTTTCAACTATGGTTGTATGTCTTTGAATCTTCTTTGTCTTCATGTCAAATGTTTTAGTCAAGCTAAATGTTTGTCAATTTTTCTTATCTTGGGAAAAATCCTACTCTATTTAACCTTTCCTATTTTTAGTCTTTGTTTCATTTATTTCTGTTCTGATCTCATCTCTTTCCTTCTACTCATTCCAGGTTTGGCTCATTCTTGCTCTTCCACGTAATTCAGCTGCTTCACTTGATAGTTTATTTTGAAATATTATATATTTTTGAATGTAAGAACTTATGGCTATAAACTTTTCCCTTGATATCACTTTTCTGTATCCTGTAAATTGGGTTATATTTGTGTCCATGTTCAAGTAGTTGTAATTTATTTTATTTTGCCTTTTGATTACTTAGCTAGGTGAGCTGCAAGCCCATCAGCATTGTGGAACTTTCCAGTATTTAGGATGGCCAGTATATCTGCTGGTTCCCTTTATTGTGATTTTTCTGTCACCCTTAGCCTGGAAAGGGGAGACTCATCCTTCTATAATGGCGGAGCCTTGGTGTCCACTTCCGGAATATTTTCTCTTTCTATTTTGCTTTCCTAAGTCTCTAAATCTGCTAAATTCCAAGCACTCTCTTAGTTATTTCCAGAGTTATTTTTATGGTCACTCACCTCCAAATGCAGACAAGTTCTTCCATTACTTCAATCCAGATTCCTTCTTGCAAATGCTTTGTGTAACATGTTAAACACTTAATAGTTTTACTTTCCAGAAGGAAATGTAGCAATTATAGAGTAGAAATTGAGGTAAACATTGAGAAATTAGTTCCAGGATAATCTGTGACTAGTGTTCTAGGTAAGAGTTAAGAATGTTGCTTTCCCTGTGGATCTCAGAAACATCACCATTGGAAGTTCTCTCATGCTTCAGGAGGAGTTATGCTATTATAGAACCATGACATTACAGAACCCCACCATTTTACCTCATCAGACAAAATACCTAATGGAAATCATGAATTAACTTTAAAATATCAAATCAAGCTGGGTAAGACTAGGGAGAAGTGCTAAAGAAGACTTGCAGAAAAAAACAGAGAAATGAGAATAAGTTGACCTGCCAACATCTTCCCAGATGGCCATCTTAAGGGCAATTGAGTTTAACAAGGGCACGATCATTTCAACCTCTTCACACAATGGGAAAGCAAGTCAAAACATCATCGCAATGCTTCCACTATGGTAATGATATTCCACATGAAGAAACTCAAACAAGGACTTATTTGTCACAAGCCATATTTAGAAAAGACTAATCCTTTTCTTTCCTTTCCTTGGTGATCACAGCAGTTCCTTCTCCCTGAAGTCACTGGTTTAAGTTTCTCTCTGTGTGTCTTCCACAGAAAGGCCCTCTAAAGAGAAATTTTCATTTAAAAAAATTAATTAAAAATCTTTAGCCACACACCATAATTTCCTCTCAATGGATCGTCCACATTTGGAAATTATTCAAAAGGAAGGGAAAATGAGACAAAAAATGTAGAAAGAAAGAAAATGGAGAAAGAAAAAGCTCTCTCTTTTAAAACTTCTAGTATTTATATCACTTTGTTTCTCATTCACATGAGGGAAATAACAAGAGGTCCTCTGATGACTGCTGCAGATCGCCATGGTTACGGTTCAGAGATGCAGCAAAAAGCAATTATGGTGGAACAGAAGAAAGAAATGCACCTCTTTGTCAGAATTTCATAACAGCTGTAATAACAGTACAGCACCCAAATGAATGCAAAATAACTGAAATATTGTGGCAAGTTAAATGCCAGAACATTAAAAAATTGTATTTCAATGTCACATTATTTAAAATGACAGGAAGCATTAATTCCAACTGCACCAAGGAGCTTGTTAAGAGATACAGGGTTGGGGGGTGTAATCAGCATCCACACAGGGAGGAGACTTCAGTAGGATGTATGAAAGTACCACACTGTGTACAGAGAAAAACAGAAAAGTAAAAGAGCAAATTCAATATGATATTCAATTAGCTCCATTATACTTGATTGAGTCCCCCTACCCCCTGCCAAAGTTTCCCCAGTGTTAGAACGATCATCTAACCCTTTCCTTTCCTCTGAGTTCACAAGATGACATTGAGTTTTCCTGTTGAGAACAGCTATCTTTTTTAAGGATAGAACCCAAGAAGAAAGTAGAGACCACATTATGTGCTGTACCTTTGTAGTGGTTTGATTCAGGTGTCCCCCATAAACATAATGCACTCTGAATGCTTGATCCCCAGCTGATGGCAGTTTTGGAACTAGAACCTTGTTGGAGGTATGTTGTTGGGGGCAGGCTTATGGGGGTTATAACTGGCTTTTCCATGGCAGTTTTTGTCATACCTTCCTGTCACTTTTTGCAGTGCTGTGGTGATGTCTACCCTCTGTTCATGCCATCATTTTCCCTGCCACAATGGAGCTTCCCTTATAGTTCTGTAAGCCAAAATAAACCTTTTCTTCTCATCAGCTGCTTTTCATGGGTAATGTCTACAACAGTCTTATTACCAGAAAGTAGGATCTATTGTAACTGCTAGAACCCTGATTCTGTGGCTTTGGCCTTTTGGAACGGATTTACAGGAAGAATGTGGAAGGATTTGAAACCTCAGCCTAAGAGATACCTTGCAGTGCTGTAAGTACAGCTTGATGGATTATTATGGTCAGAGTTGAAAGGCCTGAATGCAGTAAAAACTATGGACTGTGAGGTTTGGTTTACAAGGGTGAGACAGGTCTTTGTCAGGACTGTGGCAGAAGCAGATTGTGTGAGAGGCTTGCTGCATTTGGTCTTCCTGTGTCCTGAGAATTTGTGCAGGGTTGTCATGTGTGGATTGGACTGGTGTAAGTAGATGGAAATGGCACAGACAGAAAGAAAATCTTTGGGCTGAAATGGTTGCTGATTCCGCTGCAATTGTTTGAGAGATTACAGCCATTGAGATTGAGCCAGGTGATCTGCATTGGGACAGCAGGAAGAATGTGGACTCTTTTGAAGGGGCCTAAATGTTGAAGTTTTCTTGCTTTTCAAAATTGGCTTTGTTCCCCCCTGAATCAAATAGTTGGCAGCCCACCTGGTTCTGTGGAGAATAACAAATGCAGGAAGAGAGGGTCATTGGATTTGCAATATGGTTTTGTTTTCTGGAAATGGCCATAAGCAGTGTGAAGTAGGCTTGTTGGATAACTTGTGTGGAGGCCCAATGGTGCCATGGAGATGAACCATGTGTTGCAGTGGAGACTCAATGGAGGTGCCAGGATTACGGTATGGCTGTCAAGGAGAGCTGCCAGCACAGGATGAAGTTTCCGGTACTGTGAGTAGTCAAGCTGGAGGGGTGGAATTGGAACTCCAGAGAGAATTAATGGACTTGGAGTTAGAGTTTGATGTTTGCACTGTCTGTTTGAAATCTTGTATTGGTTCAATTTGTCTTTGCTATGACCAATGCCAGTGCCATCTTTTGCAGTGTGAATGTTCTGTGCCATTATGGTTTTTTGTTTGCTTGTTTTTGTTTTTGGTATTATGGCTCAGTTGAAAAACCTTGAATGATGGGGATTTTTCAAATATCATTAGGACTGATTAAAACTGTGGGGACTTTTGGAGTTGGGTTAAATCCATTGAATTTTACATCATGTATGCCTGTCATTTTATGGGGGCCAGGGTCAGATTGCTTGGTTTGCTTCAGTTATTCCCCATAAACTAAATGTGTTCTGAATGCTTGATCACCAGTTGAAGGCAATTTTGGAATTGGACTCTTATTGGAGTTGTATTGTTGAGGATGGGCTTATGAGGGTTATAGTGGGCTTCCCCTTGCCAGTTTTGGCACACTTTCCTGCCACTATTTGAAGCACTAGGGTGAAAGTGATTTCCGGTCTCTGCTCATGCCATCATCTTCCCTGCCATGATGGAGCTTCCCCTCAAGTTTGTAGGTCAAAATTCACCCATTTCCACCCCAAGGTGTTTTGTGTGTGTGTGTGTGTGTGTGTGTGTGTGTGTGTGTGTGTGTGTGTGTGTGTGTTTCTTTGTTGTAGCAATGAGAAAGCTGGCTACAACAAACTTCTTCTGAATTTAAAGATGAAATCCTCTGTGGTCAGGGAAGCTTAAGGATACTATTGGTAATACAGTGAAAGTGAATTTCCTTTCAGATTGGATAGCTCAAATTTCCTGGTTTTAAAATGCGGATGACTACAGAAATAACAGTTATAAACCAACTACAAAATGCTGCTTCTCTATTCAGTCTTCTACAGTGTCACTCCCCTTATAATGGATGTGAGGCTGCAAAGTGTCATGAACGCAGATTTAACATAGACCATGTGCAATGCTCACCTTCTCACTGCCTAGATGATGTGTTCTTCCAACCTTGTCATTCTACGTGTGACTCTGGGTCCTATTGCTATTTCCTGCTCTAGAAGATAAACACTTATCAACCAGATAACCATGAACTAGCTCTCCCAGAGGAGAAAGCATATCCTTAAGGGCTACTACTTCTGTAGTGACTTGTCTTTAGAAAGTGCTTTCATGACCATATCAGAGCCCTTACAAATAATTCTTGGCCTATACAAAGAGAAGTGTCAAAATGCCTGAAAACACACACACACACACACACACACACACACACACACACACACACACACCTAAAGTTCATAGTCAATAGTAATGTGTGAATTCAAGACCTATGTCTCTCTAATTCCTGATCACTGAGCTTTCTTCCTTTTCCCCCCAAGTGGCCTGGCCATGGCTCATTGTTGCATAGAATTCAGTGTCTATGACAGAATGACATTAACTAAGTTCAATTAAACATGTAGATTTCCTTAAGTGCCTCCTATCTATCCTTAACTACAAAACAAGCTGTTCTAAAAGTTGTTGACTCAAAATAACAACTTTATTAGGCTCAGGAACTTTTTTGATCTTGAATTAAATGAGGACATGGGGGGACTTGATTGTCTCTGCTCCTTAATGTCTGAAGCCTAAGCTGTGAGAGTTGGAATGTAGGACTTTAAAACCAGAAAGTCTTTGATAGGTCTTGCATTTGCATTGGAATGACACAAAGGCCAAAGCACCTCCTTCAGGTGGTGTCTTTGATAATCAGCTTTGTTCCATGTTAGTGTTGGGCATTCTTAGCACAGGAAGTGTGAGGCTGCAACACAGGGTTTCTAATAAGCAAAGTAAAAGCTTAAAGTTCAACCTTGGAATTCACAGGTACTTCATTAGACTAAAGATCATCCCTGTCACTGCATTCAATGAAGAGTGAGATCATCACTAATTAAAATGTACTACTTCACCTTTGATCAAAGTGTGTAGAAGCACCAACTAATAATGATTAATTTTTGAATAAATTAAACCAAAGAGTCTATGAACTTTGTTAGGTCTTTAAAGACATTTACATTTGCTTCAGACATAAGTCAAATGATGCCTGAAAGAATTTAGAGACCTGTGGGAGAATTGTAGGAAAGATAACTACTCAGTGCTTCCACAGGAGATCCGTGGGGGTGCTGCTTGCTTTAAGCTAGGACTATCTATTTACTTCTGAACTTCTTCCCTCATGAACACATCAAGAGAATCATTTAATTCATCTCCTCAATATCAAGCTAGTAAAGGTCCTCCCATAGATAATGACCCTCAACAGAGGCACGTGGCTTGGGATGAGACCTACAGATGCTCCTGAGTCAAAGGATATTAACCTGTTTTTCCAAAGCTTTTCCAAGTTGATTTTTCTCATGACTGTAATGTTTGAAAAAAAAAACCAAAGTTTTACTTAACCACATTACTCTTGAAAATAAGACAAAGCTTCCCCCCAATTAGAAAAAAAGTATTAAAACTTTGGATATAAAATTTAGACAAAGGAACAAGCTTGATTTTTTTTAACTTAGAGAATACACACATGTAATCAGCATCACATGATTAATAAATGAGTGTCCAATGTTCATTTTAAAAATGAATACTGTAACATATTTTGTTTGCTTTTGACTTTGAAAGCAAGAGTATTATCAATATATATAAAGTCAATGCAAGGGTTGGGGATCTAACTCAGTAGTATAGTGCTTGGCTATCATGTGCAAAGACATGGGCTTGGTTCTCAGCACTAAAAGAAAGAAAGAATGCAAAAAAGGAAGGAAGATAGCAATGGAGGAAAGAAAAACAAAAGAATGAAAAGAGAAAGGAAATTAAAGTCAGTGGCATTGTAGGAATAAAACATTAAGTGTAAGGGTGTAAGGTTCTTTTCTCCAGCCTCAAATTGACTGCATGCCCTTGAGCACTAGATTTCATTCTGTTCCTTAAAGTTCACTTTTGAAAGGCTGGTGTCATAATATATAAACCCTAAGATTCTATAACCGAAGCCCTCAGCTTTTGTCACTCATCCTAAGTCTGTGCTCTTATAGTTATTTATATGTCATTCTTCTAGAAGGAAAGTGGTATAAACATTCAATAAGTGTACTCCAAACACAAAAGCTACTACTCTTCAAAACAAAAGCTGCTCCAGCAAAGTTAGAATATTTGTCAGTGGTGACATGGACCATGTGATTGACATGTACAGTGTGGTCGCTTAACCATTTGTAGTGTCAGTCTGCTGCCAAATGACTCTCAGATCACTGAACAACGGTGCTCTGACTTGAGCCAATGTGCAAAGCCAATACAATGGCTGAATGGGCTCCTCCTTGGAGTGATTTCCTCCTGCCTGGAGCAATATAGACTGGGGTTAGGAAGCAATTAGAGCAAATGCCACTGTGGCATCTACTGGAGTCAGGGATAGGATTGTCATGGCTTCCTTTGTGTGAGAGGCAGTAGACTTTTCAGCAAGGAAGGGTGAAAGACTGGCTTTTAAGACAAAGGTTTCATTTCAAAGTGGTGGGGCCTCATTACTGTATCGTTTGTGGTGTGCTCATGTCAGATAAGGAGCTTGAGCACATTTTAATTAGAAATGGGGATTATGCTGGGCCAGAATCTACTGGCCAGCAGGTCTTTCTGTGGGGCCAGGCAGGCCAGTCTCATCAAGTACTGGACAAACATTCAGAATTTACTGGGAAAATGAGCTTTATGTACCAACATACTTCTTCTAGATCTTTCTCATACTTTCAGAATCTATTAATAATTATTCTTTTATTTTAGATCTGAAGGGAAAGGAATAATCTTTTTCCCCAAGAAATTATTCAAAGACCCCAGAAGACAACACAATACATTAAGATGACTGGTAACAATTTTTGTCAACTAGCTGTAAGATATTAAGTTGCCAGTATGTTGAGTTGCCATTTGGAATTTCATCCAAATCTTGGTGCTATCTCCCTGCTAACACTATAAATAATTGCTAATGAACTTTTTCTACCTTGTCCATCTGCCTTATCAAAATGTAGGCTACATGAGTGAAGAACCACCTGTCTCTGATTCTTTGATATATTCCCAGAACCCAGAACATCTGTCATCTTTCTTGAGAAATGATCTCTTCAGAAAACAGAGAACAAGAACCACTTACTGCCTTACTAATTAAGACTTTATTTCTATTGGTTGATATGTTTTCTATAGACATGAACACAAATGTGTCATTATTTCCTAAACCATTTTGTCTTGTGGCTACCTGAGTAACAGTGTAGTTATAGAGACTGACTGAGAATAGCTCATAGAGGGAAGATCTTGGATGAATCATGTGTTTTAAAACTTATTATAGAACTATCTCTAAAATATTTCTGTGATGTACCATTTACGTATTTTCCAGGTTACTCAAGTATTTGGTATTCCCACTATTTAGTTGACTAATAATGTTTTCAAAGCTATTAGTGTATGGGTCAGTTATTACTCTATATAATAACTACTCTTCCCTCCTTCCCTTGCTTCCCTCCCTCCCGCCTTCCATTCTTCCTTTCTTCCCTCTCTCCTTTCCTTCCTTCTGCCCTCTTTCGTTTCTTTCCATTTGTCTTTCTCATTCTTTCTTTCCTTAAAAAATTAAAAAAATAATTACTAATAAGATTAAGTAGGCTTCACATCAGTAATTATGGTTTGAGTAAACAGAAGAAGGCTGAGTGTAAATACAGTGATGTGGTAAAGTGGATGAGGGTCTGCTGGCTTATGTCAGGGAGTTCCTTATGTTCCTTCTTTGCTAGCACCGGCTGGAGGTAGTTAACCCTGAATATTAAAGGGTTTATTAGGTTTATTAACATCTGAGAGTGCTTGAGGTAAGTGAGTATACATCCTGCCTTCATATCCTTCTCATGTTCCTTCAACACACCCATACATGTACATTTTCACTGGCTTCCACAAATGCCGTGAAATATGGCACACTTCTTGTCATGGTTTGATCCAGGTGTCCCCCACAAACAAATGAATGTGTTCTGATAGATCAATCCTCAGCTGATGGCAGTTTGGGTTTTACAGCCTCAATGAAACTGTGTTGTTGGGGGTGGGCTATGGGGTTATAAGCCAGCTTCCCCTTGCCAGTGTTTGGCACACCTTCCTGCCACTGTTTGCAGTGCTGTGGCAGAGGTGATGTCCACCACTCTGCTCATACCATCATTTTCCCTGCCAGGATGGAGTCTTCCCTGGGATCTGTAAGCCAAATAAACCCATTCCTCCATAAGCCGCTTTTGCTTGGGTTCTTTCTGAGTAGCAACTAGGAAGTTGACCACACACTTCTATAGGAAACCTTACAACCTACACCAGATCCTTCTACATACGAGGAATCAGTGACATGGGTTTCTTCTATCAAAAGCAGGGGGCTGTTCAATTTGTTATAAACAAGTTAAACCAGGGGTAATGGAGGTGGCTGTGTGGGTAAGAGTACTTATTGCACAA
Organism: Zapus hudsonius; assembly: GCA_004024765.1. Lineage (NCBI taxonomy): Eukaryota > Metazoa > Chordata > Mammalia > Rodentia > Dipodidae > Zapus > Zapus hudsonius. Next base: position 10,239 of record PVHP010052123.1, read on the forward strand.
GCCTGAGTGCCTGAGATGGCCTGAGACCATCTGAACTTGACTCCCTAGCACCCACATGAACAACTGGGCATGGCCACATACACCTATAGCTGTGGTCCTGTGGGCTTGCAAAAACAGCAGCCTCAGGCTCAGTGAGCAACTCTATCTCAAGGAAATATGTCGTTAAGTTCTAAGAAGACGACACCCGAAGATCTACTCTGGCCCACACATGCTAGTTCATGAGGCACACACTTGTGAACATCCATGTCTGCATGAACCATATAGCACACACACATACACATATACCACACTAAACATACTACACATGTATATGCAAAAAATACAGAAACTAAATTTTTTTTCTTTATTGTTCATAATAAGTTACATTGTTTAGTGGGCCAACCATGAGTTGTTATCCCCAATTCCCCTTTGCCCCCCTTCCCCATCCCCAGTCAGCTGGATATCCTCCTCCATGGGCTGTCTGTATCAGTCTTTGTGGTAGGGGACCATGGATAGCCCAGTCTTCAGCCGGGCTCTCATGACCCAAGTGTGTTGTTACTGAGGGTTGCCAAGTCTCTGATATTCTCCCCCACCACGGCTCTCACAATCTTTCCGCCCCCTCTTCCACTCAGTTCCCTGAGTCGTGGTGGCTGAGTATTGAGGCTGCTATGGTGATGTGAGCTTAGGGGTTTTTGTGTCGAGATTCGTTGGTTTCTGTCACACTGGCTTATCTTTTATTGATTGAATGTCTATGGCTGTGGGTCCCTTGTACATCCAATCATTCTCTGTGGGGTTTCATATGGATCCTCCCCCGTATGACTGTGGTGGCTCATCTCATGCCAGGATCTCAGTTTTCTGCCTGCAATCGGTTGGTAGGGTTATATGGGCCACAGCTCCCTGGCTGTATCCTGAAAAATACAAACACAATCTCCATCGGAGAATGAGGTCAGTATCAGTTAACAAATATACAACAATCTGGATTACTTAGCTTCTAT
>PVHP010052124.1:0-11212 GCA_004024765.1 Zapus hudsonius
GAGGGCTCGGTCCTCTGCTCTGCTGGGGAGCAGAGAGCTGCTGGAGAACCCCTTCTGCTCTGGCCCAGGGACTGGGGAGGGAGGGAGGGCCCGAAATCAGGCCCAGCTGGTGACCAAAGTTTGGATCCCAGCTGAAGAGATCAAACCTTTCCGAAGAGAGTCCTGGCGACGCTGTTACTCGTCTGCCATCTTGCTCCGCCCCCTCTTTCTTGACTTTTGAAGACAAGGCCTTACTATAGACCTCATGCTGCCTTAAACTTACTACATAGATCAGGTTGGACCTGAAGTCATAATTCTCATCCCTCAGAATTCCTGACAGCTGGATTTATAAGCCTCTACTGTCACACCATGCACATCTGCTACATGGGGAGGGTTAAAAGCCAAAGTAAACAACTACAATTTTAAATTAACAACATAGTTTTGCCTTCATTTACAAAGAAAGTTCTTTGAAAGAGCACACACTGGAATGAGAAAATGTGCTGGTTGTGAAACTCAAATTAAGTGGCTTCTCTTAGATCAGATAGCTTCTGAATGTGTGTGGGGGCTGGCATGATCAGAATGCAGCACTTTTCAGTTTTACATGGCACCTAGTCAACTTTATTATCAAGAATTAATATAAAAATTATCAATGAAGCAAGTGTAATCCTAGCTTTGTGGAAGTTAAGGCAAGAGAATCACAAATTCAAGGCCAATCTAGGGTACAGATTGAGTTCATGGGCAGCTTGAGGAACTTAACTGGACTGTATCAAAATTGAAAAAAAAATCAAACAAAAACTGCTGGGGGTGTAATTCGGTGGTATAGTATAATGTTTGCTCACATTCACAAGACCTAAAGTTCAAGTCCTAAGACGGCAAAATTAATTAATTAATTAATAATAAAATTACCCACAATGACTTAGGGCACTGAGCGGAATAGGGGGTGGAAAGAATGCAAGAGCCATGGTGGGGGAGAATATCCAGAGACATCGCCCCCCTCAGTAACAATACACAAAGATGGAAGAAGCAGAAGAAGAAAAAAAACTGGCTACCTCGGGTGCAGTTCATATCCCCTACCCTATGGACAGATCCAGTATGTGCACCAAGGAAGGACCCAAGTGGGTTGGGGACAGAGAGGAGGGAAATGGGGCCACCATCACAAGATTTGCTCATATAATATATATAATTATTCATAATAAATATTTTAATTTAAAAAGGAATATAGCAAAAAATTTAAATTAACAATTACTAACATCATTTTTTTTCATTTTGTCCTTTGATTGTTTATGCTGTGTTCTATCATAAATCCTAGAAAAATTTTAGAAGACAAAATAATTAGAGATACCCAAAAGTAAGGAATTTGGAGATAGCTCAGTAGGCAAATGTTTGGATCCATAGCACCCACATAAAAGCTGGGTGTGGTGGTGTACATCTATAATCCCAGCATTGGGAGGTAGAGACTTGAGAATCTGAAGGGCCAGTTGGCTAGTAGTCTAGCCAAACCAGTGAGCTCATGTGCAAAACCTTGGCTCATGAAAGTAGTTAAGATGGAGAGCAACTTAGGAGGACACACAATGTTGACTTCCAAACTCTACCACATTTGTAAGCACAACCATGCACCCATGCACCAACTTACATTTGAACACACAGACACATGCAAAAAGAGGTATATACAAAATAAACATTCTACAGCATTTGTGCCCCAGCACTGCAGATGTAAACTGGAGGGTCATGAGTTCAAGTCCATCATGGACTTCATAGGAATTTCAAATCTATTGTATGCTCAAAAACGGAAAATTGCTGCAACATGCTAATGTATACTTTTACATGGTGTTTTTATTTCCACATATTATTTGAGGTCATGCTTATCTAGCATTCTTTGCATTGATTGTTCTGAAATTTCTATTCACAGACCAGAAGTAAAAAAGTACATATATATATATATATGTACTAATATATACTAATATATACTAATTACTTGGTCCTCAAAGTCAACTTCTCTATAACTGCCCATAAAAAAGCTCATTTGAATGAGAAAATTTTGAAGCTGAATACCTGCATCAATCTGTGGTCATTATCAATATAGAAACAAGATTGCAACATGCATATTATTAATGTTTGCGAATAATGCAAAAATAATTAAAGTTAGCAGTTGAATAAGAGAAACGATTTCTAATGTTCTCCAGCACCATAAAAGAACTAGAATTGACAATTATTAACTATGTATTTCATAAAAGCTAAAAAAGATTCTGAATGTTCCTAACACAAAGAAATAATGAATATTTGGAGTGATTTATATTTCAATTTTCCTGAATTGAACATTACACACTGTATACATGCTCTGAAATTTCACACTGTACCTCCTAATTATATACAAATATTATGGATCAATTGAAAGTTAGAAAAAAATGTTAGCAGATAACTAAATCACTGCAAAGCTACGTCCAAACAAGTGACCAAAGCACATCCTATGCTCCATTCCCAGAAGAATGTAACAAGGAGGAATAAACTGGCAAAGAAGTTTTTGTAAGACACAAATTGTGCCATATGGTTAGAACACATCCCTAAGTGGATGTCCCATACCACTAACACTTAAAGTATTATGACATTTTAATTGATGCCCATATGCTAACAAATGAATTTTGAATACGTGTGTTTAAACAAGGATCTGTGAGAAATTTTCAAAAGCTGGTATCAACATTAAAAAAACCAAACAATGTAAATTTCCAGGTAACAATCAGATATTCTCCAATTAGGGTGAAATGGAGATAATATGAATATTTTTATTAATGTTATGTACTACAGAACATCTCTAACAACTAGAAAGGAGTTGATTTGGATTATATAAGACTTGAAAATGATATCTACCTAGCTATCATAAATGAAGCTGGTTTATACCAAAAAGCACATTCTAACATTATACTGCCTTTTGTATTCTGCCAACATGGACTCCTTCTCAGAAGATTCTTCAGTTTAAATTGCCTGAGGTGAGAGGCTATATACCTCTAGCTTCACTGACCAGGTGGGAAAGCTCCCCAAATTAGCTGACCATTAAATAACACCAGTCAAACAGCTGGGGTCATAGAGCAAATACTGTTATCTAGAGCTGATGGATCTTCTTTCAATCAACTGCACAGAATGCCTGCTCTCCAGGTGCTAGCTGGCATCTTAATTGTGAATTGTCAGCTATCCAACTCCTATCAGGAGTCCAGCTGAGATGATAGATATGCCAGGAGGAGAGCTCCAGGGGCATTTCTCAAGTCCAATCAACCTTTGTTGCTGGACATAATACTGGAAAGATGCAAACCAGCACTATTATTCTACATGTCTGTAGAAGCATTATGACCTTGATTCTTTTTCTCTTTAAATCACAGCCCCATGGAACAAATGTGCATTCAATATAATCCTATGACTTTTTGAAAAATTATCAAGGGCTCACTCAACCATGGTATACAATATATCTCATTTGAAAAGAGACAAAAAATAAAATGTTCTAAAAATTAGGAAGAATGTCTCACCGTTAAATATATATATATATATATATATATATATATATATATATGATAATGGCATTTGTCAGGTAAAAGTTCTATCTTCCTATATTTCACTGCTCACGACCCTTAGAAAGAAAGATAATTGAAGCTCTTTTATGCTCATATCATTACATGGAAATGTGTTGGACTTCTGAAAATGATCTGTCTTCTCTCCTTATTTACCTGTAGCTTTTATTTTTAATTGTGTAAGTGTGGCAATGGGATACCTGTTTCTCCTGCTCTAAGCTAAAATTATTAAGTTTCTTGTCAGCATTTGTGATATTCCCATCATACTAAGAGAAATATACAAAAACTCTAATATCTTAACATCTGTCTAAGAACTTTCTAGAAACATTGTATTTATTTATTTGCAACTAGAGGGAGAAAATGGGAGTTCCAGGGCCTCTATTCACTGCAAAGAAACTCCAGATGCATGTGCCATTTTGTGTATCTGGCTTTATGTGGGTACTGGGGAATCAACCCTGACTCATTCAGCTTTGCAGGCAAGCGCCTTGACCACTGATCCATCTCTCAAGCCCCTGTCCAACAAATTTGATGAATGAATTCACATGAGGTAAAACAAAAAAATTCCAAGTGATAGAACTTATTTTCTAATACTTATTTTCAATATATAAAAATGCAATAAATGTAACTAAAGTAATTTAAATGGATGTAAGTTAGCCTTCTGGGTAAAAACCACATTTAATTAGTGTGCCTAGACTGTCCTGCTAGATTGTATATATCTTTTTACCTATATATCTAGTTACAACCTTCTAATTATATTAAATGATTTTTATAAACACATTGTCCTTTGAGTTTAAAATACATCACTTGAATGAAAATAAATGCTGCTGCCTTGGTGGAACTTCCATATGTCATATAGTAAAAAATAAATGCTAACATGAGAGCCACTATTTCTCTTAATGTCTATCACTGTTTCCCTCTCTAAAACAATACTTGAAAGATCTGGATCTGCATTTATTGTGCCCAATTCTTTTTACAAATAAGCTGGAACACATGCTTTAGGTTTGCTTCTACTATGATGTATAACACTGGATGTGTCTCAGTCAAAACTGCACTTTAATACTATCAATTTAATTAAAAATTCACAGTCAGTTGATATTTATAGCCCCAGCTTAGTCAAATCAAATAAACATATGTAGAATTACTAATAAAATTGTTGACTAAATTTTGAAAAGGATCTAAATTGATGTAACTGCAATGATTTTTATTTTCTCTTCTGCATATAAAACTGCTAATCACGTTCTATAAGTATTCATGTACTTGAAAGTTAAAAAGCAAATACCCATATTAAACACGCTTCTCAGTAACAAAGCTCAAATTGCTGTCTTATGAGATTTCCTTACAATTAAAAGTCCTGTTTACATTTATACATCACAAAAATGGCCTCATTCATCCACTTTTAATAGGTAGTTCCAAAAAAAATATTCTAAAAGTATTGATCTGCACATTCTTTTATATTAATCCTCCAAATAGTGTTGGATGCTTTACCAGGGTTTTAATAAGTTAAATATGTGCTGTTTAAATACTTATTAACACTCATAATAGAGAAAGTAGTTCTACTGCTAATTTGTACTGATGTCAAGATTCAGCTATGTTCATTTTAATGATTATATGAAAATGTATATCTGTTATGCTAGAAAATGACTAAATTTAAATGTAATAAAATATCAAGAAAAACATTCCAGAGATAATATAAATGACTGCACATATAAAAGATCTAAAATTTTCTTTTACACCCATTTCAAGTCACCATAAACTTTCTGCCATGAGCTTGTCAGAAAAATAGATACTAACAAACACACACACACACACACACAGAGAGAGAGAGAGAGAGAGAGAGAGAGAGAGAGAGAGAGAGAGAGAGAGAGGAAGAGAGAGAGAGTTTTCTAGTGAGTTAAAACACCACTCAAGCTATAAGGAAATTTCACACCAAGTATGAAAAGAATGGTATACATTGACTATTCTATTATAATATCCATACCAGTGCTTGCTGTGCTTGTCATATGCTAGAAAACTGTTACAATACTTTATGACTTCAAATTTCTTTAGAAAATGTGTTCATAAAATACATTGCTAAATACCTAAATATCCTGTGCAATTTGCCTGGGAGGAAAGGCAGCCAAACTCACTGGTCATCTCTCAGTATGCATAGCTTCCTTTCATTAACATCAGTAAACATACCCAAATCTAAATCTAGATATAATATAACTCTCATTTGAAATCACACAGAGACCAAAGTATATGCAAAGTCTAGTGTGATTTGTGATGGCAGATAGAGAATTATTTTATAGTCCAATCACATGGATTTTTAGGGTATTTAACAGAGTTGTAAACATTCAATCCCACTATTTTGCCATCCAACTGAAAAAGACTTGTACATTGTATATGATTTTGTCTTTAGATTTTGGATATGTTTCATACCAAAGCAACTAGTCATATTTCTACATGGAAGTTAGCTTCATTCTTTTTTTCTGATCACAGCTAAAAATGCATAGCTACAAACAGTGCCAGATTAATGCAAATTCATTCTCCCTGCTAGAGAAGTATAGGTTGTTAATGATCAGTCAATATCCATCTTAAATCATATATGTTTGTATATAAATGATACAGTCATCATGAAACAAATGAAAGGGCAGATAGGGCCTTTTGCTGGAGAGAAAACTAACATTTCAATCGTGAAAGCAGGCCTATAAGCAAGAAACTTATGAAACTTAAGTAGGTAAAGGTATAAAATAGAAAACACTCATTAAGAGAATGTGATTTGTCCAGATGATGAGAGTTTAAAAGATCCGTGTTGGGGGGGGGAGGGTAAACTAGGAGCTGAAGAAAAAGAAACCAGTAACAATTGTGGTTAAGGAAGAAAATCAGCCAAGAGATGAAAGTAAAATTTTACAGCTTTATGGTGGAAAACAATTTCCTCCCTCTGCAAATGGTTTCTAAACATGAAATATACTTCTAAGAGCAAAGGTAGCAAGAGTAGAAACAAGCAAAAGATAACACAGGATATACAATTAATTTTATAGTTAGAAGCCTTCAAACTCATTTACATATAGAGAAATTGAATCCCAAAGTCATCCACAGACAGGTACAATGCCAGAACAGACAGCAAGAGGATCAAAGAATAGAAATCAGAGTATGACTCTATCATATAATGAGCTAGCTATCTGAATTTACTACTATAAAAATGTCTACAGAAGGGAAAAAGTCAAATAAAAGCTATTTTCACTTAGTATAAAGCTAACAAATACCATGTTTTCCAACTAATTTTAATCAGTTATCTGGAAAGAATTTAACTTAATTTTGTTATTTTGATAGATTTAAGGTTAATGTCCTTTTGCATAATAGCCGTAAAAAGTGTCCATTCAGAACCTCGGAATATGACTTCAATAGAAATATGGTCTTTCTAGATATAAGGTAAGATTCAGAATGAGATCTATACTGGAAGTGAAATGTCATTCTAAAAGACACAAAGGTACCCATACATAAAGAAGGAAACAAGAAAGCGGAGGTCAAGACAATACTCCTGTCAAGGAAGGAAGGCCACAGGTGCTAAGTCTTCCCCTAGAGCCTACAAAGAAAGCACTAGAAACTTCAGGTGAGAGTTTATGTTTTTGTTTTTAAACACTCCACTCAATGGTAACTGTTAAAGAAAGCCTAGAAAACTGAAAGAACAATATTTAATGATCCCTGTTTAATTCAAGGAACATTATACTGTTATATAATGCACTTTATTCTCAAAGTGATTTATCTTATTATCTATATTTTATTTTCTGTGTAAATTAATTCATGTATCAATTATTCACGTTATACATATGGTTTCAGCTGCATTGCTGTATTGGTGGTGAGCTGTGTGTTTCTATCATGTGATTAAATAAGTTCTGAAAGAGCCAACAACTAATTAATCTGTCTAGTTGACATAGTCATATATTTAGTGGGCATAGGCATGCATACACACACACACACACACACACACACACACACACACACACACATTGAAGCAACAACAGAAAAGGACCCAAAAATGAGAAAAGCTGATACATGAATTAATTTACACAGAACAATGTCCAGCACAACAAAAATAACTGAAGGAAAATTGAAGTGTGAAGTCATAAATTGAGGACTTTAGATTTTGCCTCCCCTCCCAGGCTTTCCTCTGAACTTTTATTTAGCTTTGCCAGACCCCAATACTTTCCTAAACTTTTAGTGATTCATCTACTTCTCATGAAATTCTCTGCAAAGTGCCTTAACTCCCTCTTGCTCATATGAATTGGTTATTTTGAGCAAAAATATAGATGCTATGCCAGGAAGTAGAGATCTAGATTTACTTTAAGGAAGTGTAGAGGAGAGTGGTACCCCACCCCAATTTTCCTACTAAGGTACACTGATAGCCATAAAAGCCCTTACTTTCTAGGCCCTCTAAGATGAAAATTGAAAATGGCAATGTTTCCACCACTTTCCTCAGAGCTGGCCTGCAGTAGGCTTGTTGTACTTGCACCGTCTTCTGTCTTCTGGGTTTTCCCCAGAGCAGAAAGCAGTATGGACTCCAGTAAACTGTGGACCACATCTTCCTGCCTCCCTCTCCCTAACCAAAGCAACACAGATTTGGTAATGCCTGACCATAGAGTGTGAAAAGTACTTAGCGTGCTAAGTGAGGTGGGCTGGCATTGAAAGTTTTGCTCAAGACAGAACAAATGAGGACCAGAGTCTGCCTTTAGAAATCTGATCTTTTCAGCACAAAGATTAGCTAGTATTAGGAAAAAATATGATGATTATTTTTTCCAGTTATTCCTTATTTATTTTTTGACATTTTATGTGTTTTTATTTTTTTATTTTTATTTAAATTTTTGTTATTGTCCATAATGAGTTACATTATTTAGTGGGCCAACAATGAGTTGTTATTGAAGAGTCCAAGTTAACATAACATTAACATCACAGTTACTGGCCTTCAATTTCTGTAGCTGAGTTGAGGAACACTCAAAATCTAAGCTTCCCTGAGGCACAATTACACAACTGCTACTAGATTTCTGTGAGATTTATAGCTCCTTTACTGCAATGAATGACATGATCTCCATTTCCTTCCGAAGTTATCCTCTAAAAATATAGGTCATGCTAACAGCTTCCAATACTCTAGACCCCTTGATATTTTTGAACCTACCATGCATGCACCCATCCCAATGATCTGTACTTGTATTCTGTTTCAAATGTTTTCCTTTCAGTGAACTATATAAGGCACCCTCAATCTTCCTTTAAATCCCCACCCAAAAGAAGTCTTTAACATTAGGGAAATGTTGACACACCATTTGACATAAAATAGTAATCCCCCCTTTCCCAGCACATCACAACCTGATATTCTATGTAAACATAAAAGCAAAACAAGGGCTGGAGAGATTGCTCAGTGGTTAATGTGCTTGCCTGCAATGCCTAAAGATTGAGTGCAATTCCCAGGTACCCACAGAAAGCCTGATGCACAAAGAGGCCCATGCATCTGAAGTTCATTTGCAGCATCTGGGAGCTCTGGTCTGCCCATTCTTTGTCTTTTTCTCTTCTCTTCCTTCTCTTTCAATCTCTCTCTCAATCTCTCTCTCTGCAAATATGTTAATAACAATTAAAAATAAAAACAAGAACGAAAACAAATCCACCCTGGGCTGGAGCAATGGCTCCTCAGTCAAGGTGCTTGCCTACAGTTCCTAAGGTTTCAGTTGCCCAATCAGCTTCCATATGTGTGGCATGGGGCATCCATATCTGCATATTTGAGATTAAAGTGCTCATGCATACACATACACCAGAGAGATGAGAGAGGGAGACAGAGACAGAGAGACAGAGAGACTGAGAGAGAACCAAGATTAAAATGACTAATTGAGGTGTTGTAAGTTTTTTTTTTTTCACTTTTGGTAGATTAGTACCAACTTTACTTTTTGATTCTTTTTTACTTTTAATGAAAGCTTTCATGCTGTATATTCAAGTAAAATGTTATGAAATTCATGAAATCAAACTATTTCTTACATTATGAATATAATAAAGATATTTAAATAGCATTTCTCATCTTCAGGCAGTATAGTTCAGAATCCAAGCATTCAAGACAAAAGGCCTGTTGTGAGAACACTAACAGTTCCTAGGCACATAGTCTCAAAATCGAGATAAGGACACTGAGCATCGGTATCATGATGTACAAAATGTAAGCAATATATTAATAGTGGCACCTTGGGTTATATATATAGTTTACAAGGTTTCATAACATTATATAGGATAGAACAGATGTTTGAGCATTTTTTTTCTTCTTTTTCCTCTAGTTTTTTTTTTTCTAATGACTATAAAAAATGTCTCTGGGGCATCCAAAATACAAAAGCACGTAAAGTCTGAATATGAAGAATGAGATCTGAGGTAGAGATATAAACCTTGGCACATATATACATACACATATATGTGTCATTGTTTGTACTCTGTATTCTCAAAATCTACATCCATGAATTTAACATAAAAAAAAATTCAAGAAAAAAATGCATCTGTACTCAACAATTTCCATTTTTCTTGTTATATTCCCCTAAATAATGTAGTATGACAACTATACACAAAGTATTTGCATTATGTAATATGGTATAAGTAATCTGTGTACTATTTAAAATATGAGGAAAGATGTGTCATTTTGTGCAAAATTTTTCATTTTGCACACTTATGAGAATCTGGAGAGAAAACAGTGTGAGCACATAGGTAATTATATATAAGTATATATTAATAGTTTAAAAAATTATATCATCTAGTATATTTCTTTCAGCAGCACAATTTTAGGTTAAGTATATATAAGGTTATATTAATAGTTTAAAAATTATATCATCTAGTATATTTCTTTCAGCAGCACAATTTTGAGGAAAAGTTATTCTTTGTTGCAACACCTCTAGTATGATTTTCTTCAGGACGAATACCCATTTGTGCAAAAAGTAGTTCTGACTTTCGATTGTTTATAAATACTAAAATTTTCAACGTCTGATAGTTTAAATAAAAGGTTTATTATATTGTCCATTTGTGCTTTTCAACAGTACCATTTATAATTTGTTTCATTGGAGGGGAAGGAAAGTTTATGACTTACAGAGTTTATGAATAATTTAGTGGTATTTTTACAAGGGATGCTAATAAAAGGCCATTTTCTAATGATTTTCCTTAGTATAGATTGCTGGCAAAGGTGAATATTTAAAGACTTCCTCGTTTTTAAATTCTCTTTTTATAATTAAATAAAGATGACTACACTGATCTCACTCTCCGATGGAGATTGTGTTTGTATTTTTCAGGATGCAGCGAGAGAGCTGGGGCCCATCTAACCCTACCAACCAACCGTAGGCCGATAGCTGAGATTCTGGCAAGAGAGGACCCACCTCAGTCATATCGTGGAGGATCCAAATGGAACCCCGCAGAGAATGACGGGATGAACAAGGGACCCACAGCCACAGCCATTAAATCAACACAGGATAAGCCAGTGAGACAGAATCCAACGATTTTGACACAAAGACCTCTAAGCTCACAACCTTAAAGCAGCCTTAATACTCATCCACCACGACTCAGGGAACTATGCGGAAGAGGGGGCGGAAAGATTGTAAGAGCCGTGGTGGGGGAGATTATCCAGAGGCATGGCCAGGAGAACCTGGCTGAATACTAGGCTATCCATGGTCCCCTGTCACAAGGACTGA
>PVHP010052125.1:0-11220 GCA_004024765.1 Zapus hudsonius
GAGGGTGTGGACACCCTGTATGACCAGCATGGGTTAGTCAGTTATGGGCATGATGATGCCACCTATCATGTCACTCCTAGGCCAAAGTGCTTGTGGCCAAAGCAACAAGATAGGCCAGTTGTTGGCCCTGCCTGAGAAGGGTCTTTGCTTGAGCTGTAGGCCTGCTTGGTGACAGGACACAAGTCTCACTAGGCTGGAGTATTTGCTCTGGGCCCAGGTGGGGGGCAGCAGCTTATATGGGCAGTCTTCCATGGGGGGGGGCACAAGCCAAGCTAATGTGTGAGAGGACTTTGAGCTCTTTGCAGGTTTCATCTACTAATGTTCATTTTCCTAAGCAGGCCAAGTGGCCAGGCCCGCCATCTGCTTGGTGGTGGTAGCTTCTGCCACAAAGAGAAGGAGAGGTGACCACAGACAGAACAATGACCCAAGCCATCACGGCCATACACACGTGTATGAGTTCCTTGATACTTTTCTTGTCACTGTGACCAAGCATCTGACTTAATAAGGGACAGGTTTATTCTAGCTTATGATTTCATAGCTAACGGTTTCAGGTGACCACTGCGTGTAGGGCCTGGACGTCTCAGGTGACCTCGGTGTGGAGGTCTGTGGCGTCGAAGCCTGTGGTAGAGCTGCTCACACAGAGGCTGGACCAGTGAACAGAGTGCAGGTCAGAACCATCAGTGGGTGTAACCTTCAAGGCGGCCTCTAGTAAACCCACTTCCAGAGCTAGGCTCCACATTCCAGAGATTCCACAGCCTCCCACAACAGCTCCACCAGCTGGGGTTAGGTCTTCAATCACACTGGGGCCTGTGGGGGACATTTCAAATTCCAACAGTGGCCATGCCTATCTACTGGGAATGTCTCACTAGGAAACTGAAGGCCCTGGGATCCACCTCGAATCATGGATTTGATCATCCTGAAAAGTCTGGAGACAGATGAGCTCAAGGCTACATTGATGTGTCACCCATGCTGGCCTGCCACCTGCAGGGTGTGATGTTACCTCATGGTGGCACCATGGCAGCCCAGATCCAGGCGGAGCACCCTTCCACCTCAGCGCTCCAGGCAGGAAAAGATGGAAGGCTCTTTTCCTCCCTCGCCTCGCTCTGTCATGGAGGAAAATCTGGAGGAAAATCTTAGCTCTGGATCCCATCCAAGCTCTGCTTTTAGTTCCTCCAGATCACGTCCATGTTCAGGGTCTCTAAAGCCCAGAGTTTTGATGTCAGACATCAGAGTTCCTCAAAGATATCCACACCCCAATCTTTGGAGCCTGTGACTGTCTCAGAGTACTTGACAAAAGACACTTTGTCATTGAGGTGGGCCCAATCCAATCCCAGGAGCCTTTAAAAGCAGAGATCTTTCTTCAGCTGTAGACAGAGAGAAAGCAAGAAGGAAAATCAGAGAGGTCCCAAGCCCGAGGATAACCCAGGGCTGCCCAGGAGGGGCAAAAGAAAGGGGGAGCCTCCAGGAACAAATCTGCCTGCTCATGCCCAGTGAGAACTGGGACTGGAGTCCTAAGATGCAAGAGACTGAATGCAGCCCTCAGCAGAAGGAGTCCAGCATGGAAACCTTCCCCCAGAGCTCCCGGGAAGGGACTTGGCCTGCTGACCCCAGAGTTGGCTCTGCTGGGCTTATGAGCTGTAGGAGAGGCAGAGGAGGTGATTTTAAGCTGTGCGGGCTGTGGTGGTTTCTAATGGCATTCAGAGGAAAAGCAGAATAGCTCAGTGTGAGAGCACTTTTCTAGTATGTGTGAGGCCCTGGGTTCAATTCCCAGAGGAGGTGTCATTTTTCTCCATCTGAGGGGAGGTCACTGGTATGACCCTGCCATCCTGTGAAACAGCCCAAGTGCTTCTAGAGGGTCCTGTCTCCAGGGAACTGTCCTGATAGCCCTGTATTTTTCAAGGGATTCCTCACACCCTGTACCTCAAAACCTCTTGGTCTGGTTACCTCTGGTTCCAGAGCACACCATGCTGGTGGGGGGCAGGACCCCAGCCTCCGATGATACAGCAGCAGCAGGCTGAAGGCTGAGCCCTGTGGCTTTGGCAGTGTGGCTGGGGGCCCCATTGTTGGCTGAGGGCTGGAGTGGGCTCTAATCCAGGATCTATGGCCCTGACTGTGCACACCACTCTTGGTGGACATGGGCACCTATGTCCATGTCCTGTGTGTGTCCCTCATACCATTATTTCCAGCAAACCCACCACTGCCAGCCACAAATTCAAACCCTTGTCCCCTTGTCCTAGCCTCCAGACCCCAGGCAGGTGATCGGTTTGAGTTGAAATCAGGAAAGGTTAGCTGAGTAGAAGTCAGAGGCCGAACTGGAAGTCCCTGGGGGCTGGCTCTGAGAGACGAGCACCTCAGAGTGATGGAGAGGAAGCTGGGTGTCAACCAGTCATCAGCCCCATCAGCTTTGCTGGGGTTTCCCTGGAGGGTATCTCATCCCTCCCCCTCTCCCATCTTCTAGGGGTAACAGGTCTCAGTGTGAACCCACAGCAGAACAGGGCGGGGGACTGGGGCCCCAGCAGTAAATGCAGCAGCCTGTCTTCCCACGCCTACTTCTCCTCTTTCGACCAGGGTCTCATGCTAACACTCACTGTGACTCTGTGGAGAAGGGCCTCCCATGCACCTCCTGGTGCAGACCCCTCCCCTGCCCTGAATTTAATGCCCTCCAAAGCTTTAGGGACTCATAAACAGTCTCACTAATAGATTTTTTCCCTTGAAATGTCCAAAAACCAATTTTTGGTCACCTAGATTCTCTCCATGAGAGTGGGTAAGGGGCAGTGTCCACTGTGAGGATCTTTTTCTTTCTGTATCCAGTAAGGCTCTGGTAGGAGGTGACAGCAAGGGCAGGTTTTTCTCTGGTCAAAGGAGTGACAAAGCCAGAGGGAGGCATGTGAAACCCGGGGTTCCGAAATATGAGGCCAGGCTGGGGCTTTATTTTTCAGTGGGGGTCACAGTGACCCCATAAAATGATCCACTTGAGACATGATCAAAAGAGAGGCTTGGATGCAAAAACAACACAATAAGCGTCACAGGTGAGTGGAGTCTTGCTCCCAGCGATGCCAGGCAGAGTCCTGAAACACCCACAGCTCCCTTGCTGATCAGCTCTCTCCCTCTGACCTGCCTGACTCGGCCCTGGCCCACCTGGACAAACCTGCTTCCTTCACAGCTCTGAGGAGCCTGTTATGTCCTTTCCACAGAAGTCTCTGGAGCATTTGGGGGCCGCTGTCCTCAGCAGGCAAGACAAACTTCCTTTTGTTTGTCCTCAACTTTGTTGACACCAATTTCCCTGGGCTCCAGTATCCCATGTCTAGAAGTTTCTGCTGTTCATGTAGCCATCCAACCAGTAACTCACTATGGGGTGTCTACCATGCCCCCAACCACCAGCAGCTTCTTGATCTAGAGGGCATCCCAGCCTCTAGATACAGACTGAAGCTTTTGTAGGGGAGCATGATGTGTATGTATATGACTCACCAGCCCCAAAGGAAACCTATGCCCACAGAGGCCCTGGCACAGAGCCTCTGTCCCAGCCCCTGGCAACCACTGATCTGCTTTCTGATGTTTGCTGTGCATGGGACACTGTGATACCCAGCTTAGGTGGCTGGCTCCTGTCACTTAGCACAAAAATTTCAAGGCCTTTAGTGTCTCTCAGATTCACGCTGTAAATACTCCCCGAAGGCTTAGAGGTCTCAAATGACTAATGCAGGCCCTTTCTCGCAAGTATGAATGAAGTTGTCAGTTCATGGCCTATGGCCTAAGGGGCAACGCAATGATATATGTAGCCCCCTCCAACTACCACCCAGCCCAACTCATTTGTAGAGAGCCTCATTTAATTCTGAGGCTGCCTCAGGCAGAGACCCTCTGGGGATATGTTTCTACTTTGTATTTCACCATCTATATTCTTCACCTTCTTGTTGATGGGACAGAATATCTGACAAAATCAGCTTCAGAGAAGGGCTTATTTTATCCTACGGTTCTTAGCTACAGTCCATCATGGCAGAAGGGCATGGTGGCAGGAGCTTGAGAGGCCGAGTGATGAAGGCTGCTGCTCAGCCAGCTCTCTCCTTCACACAGTCCAGGATCGCAGCCTGTGGAATGATGCTGGTCACAGTTAGGGTGGGTCTTCCCACCTCAGCTAACCTAATCAAGATTGTTGCAGTCGGCTTCTGAGTCTCACTCAGTGTGGTCTTGGTACCTCTCCTAATTCTTTAGGTCAGCAGACAGCTTCTCCTTGCTGCACAGAGAGAACCTGACCAAAAGCAGCTTGAGGAAGGAAGGTGTGCATTCTGGTTTACAGACCTAAAGGGAAGCTCCACGATGGCAGGGAAAGTGACGGCATGAGCAGAGGGTGGACATCACCTCCTGGCCAACATCAGGTGGACAACAGCAACAGGAAGGTGTGCCCAACACTGGAAGGGGAGCTGGCTATAACACCCACAAGCCCGCCCCCAACAACACACCTCCAACAAGGTTCCAATCTCAAATTGCCACCATCTGGGGAGCAAGCATTCAGCACACATAAATTTATGGGTGACACCTGGGTCAAACCACCACAAAAATAATCTGTCACAAGCAAGCCCAGGGGTTAACCTAGTCTACATCATCCCTCACAGGTGGTTGTAAGTTCTATCAAGCTGATAATCAGTATAAACCACCACACCATCCAATGGAACATTTAGAACTATCACTGTGATAGACTTTTATAACAATCTAATATATTTGCAGATACACAGTAATTGTTTGCCCCTCCCAGTTTTCGAGTTAAGGATGCAGTGGGCTAGGCATGGCAAGCTGCAATCATGACCAGGTTTGCTGGATGCCTCACTGAGGACCTAAAGAATTAGGAGAGGCACCATGGCCAGAGGAAGGTGATCAGTGTGAAGACCACACTTCGTGAGCCTCAGATACCTTTGGCTTTCCTGTCAAGCTCCCAGAGACAGAGACATCTACAGCCTTGTGGTATGGTGGGGCTGGTTTGCTGGGAGCAGAGTGGTGGAAGCCGGGCACTGCCTGGCTCGGCACATGAAGTCTCCTGTAGGACCTTCTCCTCACATTTCCTCTCCGAAGCTGGGTGGCCTGGTGGCGTGGGATCATCAGAACTCTATAGACAGTGGGACCTGGTGATCGAAGCATGAGTCAACTTTTACCAAGTCAGTTTCCAGGGCCGCTGTGACTAAGGAATATAGGGGCTAACCCAGCACAAGTCAATTCCCTTCCAGCTCTGGAGGTCAGAGAAGCCAAAGTGACAGGGCTGCCTTCTCTTCCATAGGTTCGAGGGAGACACTTTTCACACCCTTTCAGCTTCTTGAAGCCCCTGAATTCCCAGCTTCCAGGGAGGAGCTGAACACCTTTTAGCCTCATGGCCTCTCTGCTTCTCTCACCCCATCTCCTATTTACCCTGGCTCCCTTTAACCAGGTCATGACACCTTTATTTTATTTTTAACTTTTTATTGATAACTCCCATATATGTAGACAATATACCATGACCATAATCCCCTCCCACCACTTTTTTCCCCTCCCAAATCCCTCTCCACTGGCTCCCTTTTTTCCAACTAGTCTCTTCTATTTTGATGTCATCGTTTTCCCCTTCCTATTACGCAGGTGTCACATAGGTAGCAACAGCCACTGTGAGGTCATGACTGTCAAGGACACTGTCTGGCAGATAGTATTGCAAAGCCTCCTCCCCTTCCTTTGGCTTTTACATTCTTTCCGCCACCTCTTCCACAATGGCCCCTGAGCCCCTGAGGGTGTGATGGAGATGTCTCACTTAGTTCTGAACACTTCACTGTCACTTCTCAGCACTTCGGTGAGTTTCAAGTTACCCCAGTGGTCACATCATCTGAAAAGAGAAGCTTCTCTCACCAAAAATGACAACATCACTGATATATAGGCATAAGTATAGTATTTAGAAGGCATAATATATCCATTTAGCCTGACAACAGAGCAACCCCTCCTAGTTCCCCCCAACACCTCCCCTTCCAGAGCTTATGATCTCCCCAGTCATAGGCTTTTGACTAGGTTTTCAGCACCAGGCAGGAATTCCCTCCTGTGGAGCTGGTCTCAAGTCCAATCAGAGAGCTGTTGGTTTCCCCCATAACAGACATGCCGCCACTGCATCAGTTGGTATGTTTGACCTGCACACCAGCTTCATGCTCTTCCATCTCAAGGTCCTTTTGCTCTGTACAGCACTGAGCTTGAAGACTCCAGATCGGAGTGACCTTGAAGGGACCACCCTTCAGCCTGCTGTACCGAGACAAGGCACAGTGCTGTGCGATCCTGGTTTCCATACATGCAGGCCCACTTACTGCGGTCCGGGGGCTGCTGTTGATTATCACTGCCCGTCGCCCGCAGAGGGCAGTGATCACACAAATACACACACACACCCCGCTTGTGGGTTGACGAACGTGTGTTCTTTATTGTGGGGAATGAGGCAGACTATATAGAGCTTCCTGGCCAATCAGGGAGCTATTTATTGATCTATGATAAGAACCTGTGCATAATAGCCAATTGCGATCACCTCCTGAAACTCATTAAGCCAAGCCCCTCTTGGCAGGCTGTCAGGTGCCGTCCAAGACTAAGCCAGGGTGTGCCTCCAAAGGCCCCCAAAGGCTTTCGCCCCTGACAGTTGATAGTCAAGTTCAAACACTTTCATCCCTTCATCACACCATACTCAGACCCAAGTGGGAGTCAAGGCAAACGAAAGTGGATTGCCTCAAAGGAAAGGGTGAAGAGTGAATGACCCTTAGGACTTGCTCTGGAGAAAGTTCTGGTTGACCTCCAATGCTAATGATAGAAGGAAGCCAGAACCAGGAAGCAGCCCAGTTCAAGTCCCACTCAGTTATCAACCAGCTCTTCTTAGAAACACACTCACTTTCTCTTCACGATGAAGGGCTTAGCCAAGTTCACGGTCAGAAAATGAGTAACACACAGGCTTCCTGATACCTTCCTGCACCCACAGCAGACCTAACTAAACAATCACAGCAGTAGTCCACCCACTCACTCAAGTTTTAGCCTCGCTGCTTCACACAATGTGATGGCCCAGGTGGCTGTCCCCAAGAGTCTCATCTTACCTCACCACCCGTAGGACCTTCAAGCCCTCCTCTGCCTTTTATACTTGATGGAACTCTGGTTTTCTGAGCAGCCACTTCCTAGAGGTAGGACCTAGCAGACAGTGTACTTTCAGACAGTTCCTCCCCACAGCTTCCTGGGCTTGAGGAAGGCAGCCCCAGACACTATGCCCCAGCTGGCTGCCCAGTTTTAAAATATATATCTCTCATTTTACCCTTTACCTGGTTGGGGATGCCGTGGCCTGAAATGTGGGCAGGGATGTTAACTTTTACAAGCATAGATTACAAATAATATTCCTCATGGAGAATGTTATCCGACCCAAGGCCATTTCCCCCAGCTCTGAGAGTTCAAAGAACACTGCAGGTTGGAGGTGAGTTGTGGTTCTTTAAACATTTTTTGGCTCATGTTTGTCTGCATTTGCTTCAATCACTGATGTGTTTTGCGTGCTCCCCACTTCCCCATCCTCTCACCTTTCACCCTGAGCTCTGAGGAGCAGGGCAGGAGGACGATGGGAGCGAAGGATGACAGAGACTGGTCCAGGCAGCGGGAAGCAGTTTGCAAAGCACCTGCTTGGTGCAAAGCATGATCACCTCAGAGTGATAACTTCAGCGGACTCTGAAGAGCAGACTCCTTCCTGTGACCGAGAAGCTGGTAGGGGAGCAGTGCAGAGGCAGGGGGTCAGTTGGTTCCACCTGGAGAGAGGCTTTGTTTGCAGAGCAGGATGAGAGGAGAGGAGGAGGAGGGGACACACTGTCCCAGAAGCTCCGGAGTTTAGCCTCCATGGTACCAATGACAGCCCTTCCCCCAGAGGGTGATGAGAATCCCTCTACCCAGAGCTTCTGGCTCAGGCATGACCCACTGAGTGGGCTGCATGGATCAGGAGCCCCCGACTATCTTTGCCAGGAGTAAGTGGACTGGTTAAGGGAGGAGTCAGTGTGCACCCAGTGAGTCCACAAGTTACCACTGTCACCACCCCCACCTGTAGCCTGGCTGCCACACAAAGCAGAAAATAGCATTGCCGAGACAGTCCACCCCTCCCCACAGCAGAGACCCCCACCTCCCAGTCATCAGCAGCAAGATCATAGGAACATCCTCAGCAGACAACAACCCATGCTATTACCACCAACGCCTATGGGTGGTTTATTATTATTTTTTTTTCTGTGTGTTTGTGCATGCCCATGGAGGCCAGAGTGTCATCCACCTTCTGTCAGACAATGTCTCTCACTGGCCTGGAAGTCACCAATTAAGCCAGTGAGTCCCAGATATCTTCCATCTCTGCCTCCCCAGTGCTGGGACCAGCGTACACCCCGGTGTATATCACCATGCCTAGATTTTAAAAAAATATTTTATTTATTTGCAAGTAGAGATAGAGAGTGTGTCCAGCCACTGCAAATGAACTCCAGATGTGTGTGACATTCTGTACGTCTGGCATTGGTGAATCAAACCCTGATTGTTAGGTTTTGTAGGCAAGTGCCTCAACTGCTGAGGCATCTCTCTGGTGAAAAATATTTTTATTTATTTGTAAGAGAGAGAGAGAGAGAGAGAGAGAGAGAGAGAGAGAGAGAGAGAGAGAGAGAGAGAGAGAGAGAGAGAGAGAGAATGAGTGCATGGGTTGGCCAGGGCCTCTTGCCACTGCAAATGAACTCCAGATGCATATGCCACTTTGCACTTCTGGCTTCCATGGGCCCTGGGGAATTGAGCCAGGGCTGTCAGGCTTTTGCAAACAAGAGCCTTTAACCACTGAGCCATCAATCCAGCCCCAGATTTTTAATGTGAGTTTTGAGAATCAAACTTCAGTCTTCATTCATATGTATCAAGCTAGCTACTTCCCCAGCCCCCAAATTATCTTTTCCTTCCTTCATTTCTTCCTTTCTTTTTCCCTTCCTTTCTTTTAAATTTTATCTATTTGCACATGTGTTTGTATGTGTGAGCATGCAGGGTCTCTTGCTGCTCACTACAAATGAACTTCAGCTGTGTGGACCACTTTTGGATCTGGCTTTACATGGGTGTTAGCGAACTGAACCTGGGCCATCAGGCTTTGCCAGCAAGTACCTTTAACTTCTGAGCCATCCCCAGCCCCCTTTCTCTCTCTCTCTCTCTTCCTCTCTCCCTTCCTTCCTTCCCTCCCTCCCTCCTTCCTTTCTTTCTTCTTTCCTTCCTTCTTTGACATAGGGTGTCACTGTATAATTCAAGCTGGCTTTTATCTCTTGGTAATTCTTCTCCCTCAGCTTCCTGAGTGCTGGGATCACAGAAGAGCTCCACCACACCCACTTGTGATGGTTAATCTCTCTTGAGCTGAGAAGCACCCACGAGATGCAGGGAGCCATGGCTGTGGGGCATTTTCAGAGAGGACTACCTAAGGGAGGAAGGCCTGTCCTGTACAGAGGTGAAGGCCTCCCACAGGCTAGGGTGGAGTAAAGGTGGGGAAAGAAGGAAGCCCATTAGTCTGGGCATTCTCTCTCTCTGCTTCCTGGCCACCACAAGGTGATGGGTGGGTCTCTGTCACACTCTCCCTACCATGATGTACTGCCACCTCGGAAACCATGAACCAAACATACCTTTCCTCCTTTAAACTGTTTGTCTGAGATATTTGTTACAGTGACAAAAAAAAACAACCCAATAACCCAAGTGACATAACCCCCATCACCAATGTTACCACCAACCGACCACACGGTGACATCACTATTGTGACCACACACATGACGCCATTGTGGCCACCCCACATGACAATAGAACACTAGTGACAACAGTGATAATGTGGTTTCACCACAAAGCCATGTGTGACCTCCTCTCCACCTATCCACGCTTCCACCACACCCAGCACCACAGGCAGAGGAAACCAGGGACTAAGGACTTGCTATCCCACCATGCACTTGAGGAGGCCAAGGACCAGCCTGAGTGTGTGCTGGAGATGAACTGGCACCAGAACCTTCGAGCAGCCTCAAAATGTAGGGGCCTAGCGGGGTAGACAGGGCCACAGGACAATGCACCTTGAAAAGCGTTGGGTCACGTGGGGCTAGCAGAGAGCTTTGATGGGACTTGGGGGTGAGTTCTGGCTGCATGACCTCCTAATGAAAGGGCTTGGGCAAGTGGTCTGGTCTCTCCTGTCCTTGGCTTCCCTTTCTGTCAATGGATGTGGAGAAATGGGAGCCCTCATGTGGTGTTGGGATGTCAAATGACACCAGGGTTGTAAAAGGAGCCAGTAGCTCCAGAGGAAGAGAGAGAGCTGTGGAGGGGCGAGGGGAGACAGTGACTGGGCTTCCCATGTGACCTGCTCACCCCCCTCCTCCGTAGTCACGAGAACTGGAAGCAGGCTTTAAAAATTATCTGTCTACAATCTATATTCTGTCATCGATCTATTTAGTTTTGAGACAGGGTCTCAGTAGCCCAGGTTGACCTTGAACTCAGGGCCTCCTGCCTCAGTCCCTTGAGTGCTGGGATTACAGGCATGTGCCACCACACCCAGCTGGAAGCAGGGTCTTGTTGAGACACTTGCATATCTATATTAATAACACCACCATTGCCAACCAGTGAACTGTGTCCACAATCTCCATGTTCACCAATGGGTCAGTGGATAAGCAAAATGTGGTCCAACTATACAATGCATGTGGGGGTTTGAATGAGACATCCCCCAGAGCCTAATACTTGAATACTTGGTTCCCAGCTGGTGGCAACTTGGGAGGTAGAGCCTTGCTGGAGGAGGCGTGATGACCTTGAGGTTTACTAGCCCAGCCTGGTAATGCAGTGCCTCAGACTGCTTCCACGCAAATTGGAAAGGAGATCCTGCTCATGCCACACGTTCCCACCATGAAGAAACTCTCCCCTCGAGATTGTAAGCCTGACATCAACCCTTTCCTCGCAGAAGCTGTTTCTGGTCGGGTGTTTCGTCCAGCAATGAAAAGCTGACTGCTACACAGGAATATTAAAGAGACTCAAGAAAAGGAAGGGAACTGTGGCATGAGCTGCCATATGGATGAGCCAGGAGAAAAGCCCTGTCGCTGCAATAGACTGGTGACAAAAGGGAAAGCAGTGCCCTGATCAGAAGTAGCTAGAAGCAGGTCACAGAGACTGTAGAAAGGTGGAGGGCAGGGCTGGGGAGAGGGACCAGGGGCTGGGGAGAAGGAGAGAAGGCTGGGGAGAGGGAGGGAGGGCTGGGAG
>PVHP010052126.1:0-11212 GCA_004024765.1 Zapus hudsonius
GGAAAGAGAGGAAGGGGAGGGGAGAGAAAAAGAGAAGAAGGGGAGCAGAGAGGAGAGGAAAAGAAAGGGAAGGGAGGGGAGAGGAGGGGAGAGGAGAAGAGAGGGGAGGAGAGGGGAGGGGAAGGGAAGTGGATCTCACACACACACACATGAAAGAACATGATGCTACTGAAAGAAGGAAACAAAAGATGAGGAAGGAAGCAGAGAAAGCCTGAAGACAGGAGGGAAGAGAAGTGGGGAGAGCCAGTGCAAGAGTGGGGAGGACACAGAGGGAAGAGGGCAGCTGCTTGAAAATCGGCTGCACCCTTGGGTGGAGAAGATGGAGACGTGGAGAAGACAAGGCCACACTAATCAAAAACTGCAAGCTCCACAGGCTTGGCTCCCAGCAAACCTTCAGGAAAGCTTGATTCCTCTTCAAGGTTTGAGGCTGGGAGTTACAGCTCTTTAGGGTGCAGCGGCCCAGAGGTCGGATGTATAGCTGCAGCAAGAAGGTCCCGGCTTAGCCAGCCCGGGAATCCCCACACCTTCCATATGAGTGAAGGAGCTCCCACCTCACCCATCTATGTGCAGCTCTTGGCTGTGCACTGAACACAAGGCATTCCCATTCATTACCCGTGGGAATGCTATGGGAATGTGCCTCGTGAGAATAACAGTGTACATTCAAAAATCATGTTAAGCAGTGTCTTAAAGGCTCATAACCGGAGGGCTTCTTAAAACTAGTGGCTTTCATATTGAGTCCCCAGACATGCTCAAGTCTCACCCACAGGCCCTGTGGCTGTCTCTAGAGAAAGGGACAAGAGGGAGATGAAGAAGCAACCAGTGACCCCTTAGCACACACCTTCACCCCCAACTTTCTCCCAATCCCACCACTCAGCTTTAAGCACCGCTACCAATATTTCACCTGCTTAGTACAACAGGCTCCCATGTGTCATTTTATGTGGAGACAAGTCTCCATAATTACAAAAAGTAAATACATGCAAATGTGCGTGTGTGTGTGTGTGTGTGTGTGTGTGTGTGTGTGTGTGTGTGTCACTGGCTTAGCCAATGAGCTCTTCACTCTTCATGCATATAAAATCATTCACCATAGCTTCTTCCCTTGGTATCTGGGGGGGGGGGGAGGTTGGTTCCAGGACCACAAAATCTGTGTGAGCTCCAATCCCTTCTGTTAGATGACCTAGTGTTTGCGAATGACCTACATTTCCTACACACACAGTCTCTGTACTTTGTATCATGTCTAGGTTTCTTGGAATATCTAATATGATACAAATACTAGGTAAATAATTGCCATACTGTATTGATCAGGGAATAATGACAAGAAAATCTGTACTTGCTCAGTACAGAAGAGATTTTGAAAAATATTTTCGATCTGTCATTGGTTGAATTTCTGGATGTGGCTTACATTGAACTTGCCTGTGGTTTCTTTTCGGGGC
Source organism: Zapus hudsonius (assembly GCA_004024765.1). Lineage (NCBI taxonomy): Eukaryota > Metazoa > Chordata > Mammalia > Rodentia > Dipodidae > Zapus > Zapus hudsonius. Next base: position 1,431 of record PVHP010052126.1, read on the forward strand.
ATCCGTGGTGTGTCTATAATTCATTCCTGGTGAGGAAGACTGTTTTCAACCTCCACAGTGAGCGTGCCTCACCTTAGGGTGTGGATTCAGGGAAGATGCCCCAACCATCCAAACAAGAGCGACCCAAGGCAGACCAGCCTCTGGCAGGTGCTGTGCACAACACCTCAGCATTTCCAAATCAGCCAACTTAGCGAACTGACTCTTGGCCCACTGAGAGGCCACAGTTGTTCCCCACAAAGACGGAAATGTTCTATGGGGAAGGAAGATCCAAGCTGACAAACAGTTCGTCTTCTTTCCAGAAAGCTCCATGTTCTCACTTCAAAGACTGAATCTGTCATTGGAGACACGGTGTGGGTGGGGGTGTGGGGAATCCAGCTCCACACTGCTGCCTACAACTGGAGGAGTTCCTAGCCTTTAGGGACCTCCATTCACAGCGGGAAAGTTATTCATTTTGCTACAGAAAAGAATTTTTGTATGAGCTAGTGTGAAGCACTATGAAAGATATTCTTAACAGATTTAAAAAGGAGGGCTGGAGAGATGGTTCAGCAGTTAAGGCACTTGCCTCCAGTGCCTAAGGCCCCAGGTTCAATTCCCCAGGACCCACATAAGCCAGACCCACAAGATGGTGGCTCTGGTGTATTCTCTCTCTCTCTCTCTCCTTGAAAAATGAATAAATAAAATTTTTTAAAAAAAGGAGAGGCTCTTGGGGAAAGAATGACACCTACCCAAGTATGGGTGTGGGTTTCTCAAAGACAGTTACTCGTCATTGTCTTTACAATAACCATAGATAAGATTTAGATATTATTATCTTCAAAGGGTTGCTAAGAATTTGAAGTGAGATCACAGGCTGGTTCCTGACCTATACCTGACATGATTACAATTGAAAACGTAAAACTGTACTCATGGGGATGGGAGTTGACTATCTTCACTGTAAGGAAAAGTTCAGTCTTGTTGGTGAGATTCTCAGAAATATCCAGAAGAGCATTGGGGACCTAACTGAGGTCATCTACACTTGGGCCTTAACCCTGGTTTACTGTTATTTAAACATTCTTAAAAGAAACATTGTCTCTACACTCACAACATGCACCACAAATGTTAATTGCGCTGAAATTCTTGATTCTCAGTGAAGACTCTGAACGAGGAGCTCTCTTTTCTTCCCGCATCCTCATCATTTTCTGTTTTTCTATCCTGTCCTACACCTGCCAAGGAAGAGACCTGTGCAGCCATGTTTTTGACATGCCTCACCCTGGGGACTTCAAGTTCTTACGTATGGGCATGGGGGGGGGGGGCAATAAACAGAGTGCCTGAAAGACACCAGGACACTGGATTGCATTCCCCAGATGTTCATGGAACCTCCTCCATCATTCAAAGCAGGATCCACAAAGCTGGGGTGCCAAGAAGGGAAGTAAGGTCTTTGCCCTTGAGGAGGTCAGTGCAGCTGAGGGAGGCCCCACTCAGATCACTGAGGGATGTTGTAATGGTACACTAAGAATCCAATGGAGAGGGTGGAGGAAGCTTCTAGAACACACAGCAAATTCACACCCACTTCATTGCCTGACCATGGATTCTTGGGCTATAAATACTCCAGCAGTCACCAAGGTACTCACGTTAACAGCACCTGCTAGAGCCATTGAACCCAACGGTGACCTGGTGCTCTTAATCCCCTCTAGGATGAATGGGCTCCATGACCATCCTCAGGACAAGACACTCAGCACCCCATGTGTGCCCGTGAGAAGCACCTGGATCTCAAAGGCTGCTGCCAGTGCTGAAGAGTAGGAAGGCTCAGGAACCTCTCTGTCTCTGTGTCTGTCTCAGTGTCTGGCTTCTTCAGCATGCTTAGTTCAAGGATTCCAAGGCCTCAGGTTGCATCTCAGCTGTGTGCCCAAGCAGCCAGCTGCCAGCGGTCACTCTGCATGCATGCAGTTCCCCGGGGCACAGCATGTGCCTCCCAAGACAGACTGTCCAGGGGTCAGAGCTAAGAACATGCCGTCCACTGCAGTCTGCTCCCCTCTTTCACTGTGGGGAAGGCGGAGGCTGTGGTCGCCTAAGCTGTGACAGGGACTTTGGGCTGCCTGGACCCTCAGCTCATCTCAGCCTTGGGGGCTTTCTCTAAATGTGCTGCTCACCTCCTCTTCAAGAATTCTAATTCGCTCACGCCTTTTCTATTCCTCCCACGGTCCAGAGGGCCTGCTCTCACTATTCCTGGTGTGTTGACAGTTCCATTTCTCAGGAACACCTTCAGCCCTGACTGGGTGTTCCAGTTTCTCTGTCCTCTTTGGGGCCCTTCTTTCATCATCTTCTCTGCCACTTTCAGCTCACCATTTACTGGTGATTATAAGAACATAAATTGTAGAGAGGACATTGAGGTGACACTGGATTGGAAACAAGTGACTTCCTTCTCACCTAAACAGGATTCACAGCCCGTTCACTCAAACCCCAATCTCCTGTCTGCTCTTCTGTATGTCAGCATGGTCTCTAAGAAGGAAGGGGAGGCTGCCCAGCTTTGCATGCTGTCCTCTGGGGTGTGTGTGTGTGTGTGTGTGTGTGTGTGTGTGTGTGGCTGGGCTGACTCACCCAGGGTGAGAAGCCCCAAGTTCTGAGCACCTGAATTTCTGGAGGCATGAGAATGCTTCTAGGAGGGAATGGGAGGACACTCAACAGGAGTTAAGTGGTCCACAGATAAAAGTCAGAGGGAGTCACCTCTCTTATAGTCGCTTCTCCGAGGGAACTGAGTTTTCTTCCCTGAGCCCCCACAGAGAGGCTGCAGTTGGCACCCTGGCCAAGTTGCCCAGGGTAGGAGTGCACAATGGGGGCCTGTTCCTATAGAAGCCAGGAATATTCTATGAGAATGAAGCAAAGAAGGAAAAAATGCCCAAAGATCTGTTTTCGCTTCCTACACCTCACCCACTGCAAACATTAACTTCATACCAACCTCCCACTGCATCAGAGTTTGGAGACTCCGGCGGCCCAGGGCACTGCAGGAAGGAGCTAGGAAAAGCTGTCTCTCCATTATCTCAGGCCACAGGGTGGCCTCGAAGCTTATAGCACACTTCCTATGCAGCAGTCGTAAGCCTAGGAAACCAAGGGTGGGATTTCTTGTTTTCTAGGTCACACTTTAGTTTTGAGGGTATATCCAGGGGCTGCTCCTCAAGTGGATAAATTCTCATTCTTGCCATTCCTATCACACCTTCTGGAGGTGACCAAGGTGAGTGCCACTCAACCTATTAAGCACAGACATGAGAACTAAAGGCAAGACAAGCCAGATTTTGCCTCCTGTTTTAGTTATTTTCCTTGTCATAATGACAAAATATCTCTCAGAAGCAACTGAGGGAGGAGAAGTTTATTTTGGCTCCCAGTTACTGAGTGTACCATCCATCATGGCAGGGAAGTGGGGAGACAAGCAGCTCAGTCCATGGTGGCAGGAGCTTACAGCACACTGTTCACATCGTGGCTCAGACCAGAACCAGAAGCAGGTATCATTTGCAAGGGCTTCTACTAAGTCGGCATAGTCCCAAAGTTCCACCACCTCTCATAACAGCCCACCATCTGAAGACCAAAGGGTTAAAACATGGGAGCCTATGAGGCACATTTACACCCAAACCACAATGCTCCCTTTACGCTGGTTCTGAGGTCTCAGCAAGAAAACAGGGCTTGACAGTTCAGAGCATCAGGATCAAGGGCCCATGTTCTACTCATAAGTTTTGTTACTTAAGAGAAAATGAAGCAGTTTCACCACCTAAAACTTGTTTCATCTTGGCTCAAGGCTTAGGGGTATTCAGATGAAGACTTCAGAAAGGCCCTCTGGGTTTCCTCTTCCCAGACTTTAAAAGAGATTGTAAAGCTGCATTAACAAAGCAGTATGATTCCAATGCATAAACAAATAGATCAATGAGCTAAAGTAGTCTGAGAACAGACTAGAAAATCTAGAATAATGCATGAGGCAAGTTTCAAATAACAGCAGGAAAGATAATGATTCAATAAATATTGTTGGAAAAAATTGGCTAATCATGGGTATGGGGAAGTCAGGCAATCTTCTTCTGTGCTTTTATTCAAAAGTAAGTTAAAGGTGAAAATAGATCCTCAGATAAAAGACAAACTGTAAAAGTTCCAGAATGGAGCATAAGACAATGTTTTCATATCAACTTTAGAGAAGACAAAGTCTTTTTTAAAAAATATTTATTTATTTATTTAAGAGAGAGAGTAAAAGAGAGAAAGAGACAGAGAGAGATAATACCAGTGCCTCTAGACACTGCAAATGAACTCCAGACACATGCACCACCTGTGCATCTGGTTTTACATGGGTACTGGGGAATTGAACTGTGGTCCTTCTGCTTTGCAGGCAAGTGCCTTAACTGCTAAACCATTTCTCCAGCCCCAAAGTCTTTTTATTTTATTTATTTTTTTCAGATGGTAATCCACATTTTTTTACTTTATTATTATTGTTATTATTACCCAAAGTCTTTTTAATCAAAAACAAAACTGAGAAGTCATAAATAGAAGTATTGACTAGGTTGACAATAAAATATTTAAGATTTCATCTATACAGTAACACTAAATGGCATTGAAATACAAATGAAAAGATGGGGAAATATTTGAAAAAACAAATTATGACCAAAGGACTAATATATCAAAGGCAATATAAAAACAGGATTTGTGAACTTAGGTAGGTCAAGACAACTATTTTAATGAGAAAACCCAAGTAACTCAGAAAGAGAGAGAGAGAGAGAGAGAGAGAGAGAGAGAGAGAGATTATATGAAAAATGAAAGGGGGCTCTGGAGGCATAACTCAATGTAGAACACCTGCTTAGCACAAAGAAGGTTCTGGGTTCCATTCCCAGCATAGAAAGGGAGGGAGGGAGGGAGGGAAGGAGGGAGGGAGGGAGGGAGCATGTGATTGTGTATATGAGCAAAGACATAGGATACCCTGCAGCACTGTCTGAAATAGCTAATAGCAATAAATTATCTACGCGCTCATCCAGAGGAGCTCATCCATTATACATTTGGCAGGTAAAGAATGGGATGTTTATGTTGAACAAGGAGCACTTTCTAAGATTTCTAAGTGGAAAACCCAATAATAGAACAATATGTGAATTTTATATATATATACACGTGTGTGTGTGTGTGTGTGTGTGTGTGTGTGTGTGTGTGTGTGTGTGTGTGTGGGGAGGTGGCACACTTTTACGTTCACTCAGCTAAGATATGCTGACTGAGCACCTCCTGTATGCTAGGCTCTGTTCCAAGCACACAGTAGTGGACAAAATATACAAAATCCTTTGGCTACCATGGAGTTTTATTTCAATGCGGACTAACATCAAGAATAAGCAATAAATGAGTGCATGAAGAAGCATGAACAAGAGGAACATGTGAACCTTAGATAAGGCGCTCAGAGAAAGGTCAGGCCCTCTGAGAAGTGGCTATTTGAGTAGAAACTTGTAGGAAGCAAGGAAGAGAAGCCTGGAATACATGGGTTGTGGGCAGAGAGAGTTCTAGCCAGAAGGGAGAGGGGCATGGAAAAGCCCAGAGAGCAAGCTTGCTGACGGTCGAGGGACAGCAAGGCCCAGCAGCCAGGCCAGGGAGGCCGAGAAGGAGTTCTGAGTATGGCAAAGATAGAGGCTGTTTGATGGACCCTGACTTTTCTCAAATGACACCAAGACAGCTCCCAGGTGAAGAGCTGGTGTGTTTTCAGCGTCCTGTCCAAAATGTGCCCTGGGGCAGGTGTTTGCACAAGCATGGGTGCCTGAAAAGGCCTGATTGCCCAGCACTCGAGCCAATCCTGGGGCATGGCCACACTTGCTTGGAACCCCAGTCCTGTAGGCAGTGGAGAGCAGAGAATCTCTGGGGCATCTCCAGTTTCAAAGAGACTCCACCTCAAGGAATTTGAGCAATAGACAAGGACACTAGACATTGTCTCCAGCCTCCACACGTGGGTCTCATGCATCTGTACATGCATCATATACCACACACACCATAGCACACATACGAGGTACTACCATATACAAAAGAAAAAGGTTACTCTGCTTTTTTTCTTTTCTTTTTTTAGAGAGCATTTCACACCTGTTTATTTACATCAGAGCAAGTTCAGAGGACTTGGGAGTGGGATTGGGGAAAGTAGCCCATCCCTTAATCAAAGGAAATGAGAAGTTACAGAGATTTCCAGCCACCAGTGTGGACAGAGCACATGGGAGAGGTTTTAGCCAAAATCAGTGCTGCTCAGCCAAACAAGTAGAAGGAAGGACACCCATCATGGGCTCCCATCATGAGGAAATTTCATATGGGAAAGAACCCCAGCCCCTCAGAACAGCCTAATGGTGGTAAGGGGGCCTCTAGCCAAGCCCTGGAGATCCAGAGGTTCTTCTGCTAGCCAGCCATGTGAGGAAGAGAGAGGGATTTCCTGTTCTAGTGAGTAGTCCCTGGCCCAGGTGAGCAGAGAGACAGCTGTTGGTCTATCTTTGACCAATCAGTTTCAGAATGTAGGTTTGAACTCTAGTCAGAGACACCTCCCACTCAAGGGGAGAGTCTCGGTCAGAATCTGTGGAATCTGTGGAACTTGTCTGAAAGACAAGTTAAGTGTCATAATCTCCCCTCTGAAGAAATAACCCCAACTGCTGTTAGGGTATTGGGGTGCAGAATCAAGAAAAGAAAGAAGAAAGAAAGAAAGAAAGAAAGAAAGAAAGAAAGAAAGAAAGGAAGGAAGGAAGGAAGGAAGGAAGGAAGGAAGGAAGGAAGGAAGGAAGGAAGGAAGGAAGGAAGGAAGGAAGGAAGGAAGGAAGGAAGGAAGAAGAAAAGAAAAGAAAAGAAAAGAAAAGAATTCTGACACACAAGAATTCTTTTCTTTTTTAAGATAGTCTTACTTTATAGCCAAGGCTGGTCTAGAGCTTGTAATCCTCCTACCACCACCTCCCAAGTACTGAGATTCTGTCACCAGTGAGAGAAAAGCAAACACATTGTAGCCTTTGCTTATAGTGACCTGATTAAAGTCCTCAGTGGCCGTTCATTGTCCTTAAGAAAGTCAGTCATTCATTTTGTTTACCTCGACCTCTCCTTCCCACCCAGCTGCTTCATGGGTCACCCACTCCATTATTGCTGGAGCTCTGGGCCTCGCAGACAGGGTCCTCAGGCTGCTTAGAGCAGAATCTCCAGAGACCCACTTTAAAATCTCGATCTCTCAGAAAGGGTTCTTGGCATCTGCATTGTGGGCACATGTGTAAGGCACTTCTTTTTTTTTAATATTATTTTTTGTTGTCCATAATGAGTTACAACATTTAGTGGGCAAACAATGAGTTGTTATCCCCAATTCCCCGCTGCCCTCCCTCCCCAATCTGCTGGATAACCTCCTCCATGGGTCATCTGGATCAGTCCTTGTGACAGGGGACCATGGATAGCCTAGTATTCAGCTAGGTTCTCCTGGCCATGGTAAGGCACTTCTTAAGAACTCTAAAGTTGAGAGTCCCTGCTTCCACTAGGATACCCTTATCTCCTTGTGATTTCTGGAATAGGATGACCTCGGTCCTCACCTGGAATGGGCATCATCTCAGTTCCTGGTTTCAGCAGCTTCACCGGGTGGTTCTGTGTTATGGTTTGGATTTGGAAGGTTGTGTGGCCCACAGACTCGAATGTTTTTGTCCCCCACTGGTAATGCTATTGAGAAGTGATTGGACTCTGAGGACACTCAGCTCATCCATGGGTTGACCCGTTGATGAGGTCACAGATGAATGGACTCCTAGGAGGCAGGACCTACTTGAAAGTAAGGGTGTGTACCTATCTTGTCCAAGCCCTCCTCTTCTCCCTTTCCCCTCCTCTCTCTCTCTCTCTCTCTCTCTCTCTCTCTCTCTCTCTCTCTCTCTCTCTCTCTAATAAATAAATAAAATATTTTTAAAAGAATGGTGTTATTATCTGTGTAAATTATATCACACATATTAAATGTTTGAGCATTTATATTGAAAACCAGGAATCAGAAAGGATGGCTGCCAAGCTGTGAATGGTGATTACTTCTTGGAAGAGACATGGAGGCAGAGAATCTTCCACTATTTACTCTCAATGTGCAAGGGAAAGGGGGTTTGCAGTCAGGGAAACTGGCTGAATATTTTTCAATAAAATTCCTAAAGCTAAAAATGAAAACCAGCAATATTAAAACTATTTTTCAATATTCTTTATTTATTTGCAAGCAGAGAAAGAAGAGAGACAGAGAGAATGGGTTCCCCAGTGCCTCCTGCCACTTTAAACAAATTACAGATGCATGCACCACTTTTGTGCACCTGGCTTCACATGGGTACTGGGGACTCGAACCCAGGTGGTTAGGTTTTCAGGCAAGCGCCTTCTATTGAGCAATCTCTCCAGCCCCTTAAAACTATTTTTGAAACAGAAAATGGGTTTGCTATGTGTACTGTAGGTTTTCTTCACTAGCGCATTAAATAACATGTGACAGCAAGTTTAATGGCTCCCATAATTTCAATGAAACAGAAACAACATTCTAAAATATCTGTGACTATCTGTGACATAAAAATGTCTGTGATTTTTAGTAGTGAAAAAGTCCAGTTATTGATCATACCCCATTGAAGGAATGCAAAATTTTGGTGAGAAGTTGATGAAAATAAAACTGATATTTCTAAATTCACAGACTCCTGAATTCTATCTGAAGGTTTTGAGGGTCCTGGGCCTCACGTGACAAACCCTGATGACTTTGCTACTCTAGAAAGTTGGTAATAATCCCTTAGCTAGCTTCTCCTTTTCTTCTGAGAAGGACCACTTTGAAGACTTGGTTCATTCACGTACATACATAAGATCGTTTTCAGGTGTCCAGAATTAGTGAAGCAAGTTCAATGAAGATGCCTCCAATGTAGATGTGAAATGATGTCAGGTGATGTGAAATAGGTCTTTAATGCTGATCATGTCATGCATTTGGTGACTTGGAGAAAATATCTTTTCAATAAATAAATCAATAAGTCTGCACTTTAAGCAATCTTTTAATTGGGGCTAGTGGTGATGAAGGTACAGATGGAGATGAAGGAGGAAGTGACAGAGAGGGAGGTATAGAGGTGGGGGTGAAGGCAGAGACACTACCGATTATGGTACTGGTGCTGAGGCGGATGTGATGCGGTGATGGTGGCAGGGAGATGTTGCTATGGTGATGACAGGGGAGATGTTGCTATGGTGATGACAGGGGAGATGTTGCTATGGTGATGACAGTGGTGGTAGTGATAATCATAGCTATAGGGCATTACAGACAGAGGTAGAAATGGCAAAGGTGGCGACAGTGGTAATGGTACAGAGAGGTAACTGGTGATATTTAGGTGATAGTGATAGAGTTCAAGATGAAGAGGAGATAGTAGTGGTGACGTAGTGCTGGTGATGGGAGTGATGGTAGAGGTAATGGCAGTGGTGACGATAGTCATGCAGAGTGGAGGCTTCTATAATGACAGTGATGGAGTTACAGGTAGAAATGGTGTGATATGGTGGTTAGGAAGATGAGGTAGTGATGAATAGTGCTGGTCATGATACTGCTAATGATAGTGATCGTGGTGATGATCGGGGTGACAGTGAGGGGGTGACAGATGAAGCTCAGAGCAGTGTCAGCAGCAGTGGAAGAGTTGCTATGTGTCTTCTGGGAGTTCCCTACAGGTCAGAAGATATAACCACACATTCTGGCTTCAGAAACCTAAAGAACAACACAAGAGCCCTCTGCTCTTCTGTGCAGTTATAAAGCTCCAAGTGCACTTTTATTCCAGTCTGAGCAAGGCAGGCAATAGGAAGGAAGTGTCCTGTTGAATTTTGTCATTGTCTTC
>PVHP010052127.1:0-11211 GCA_004024765.1 Zapus hudsonius
CAGATTTTTTTTTTTTAGTATGAAAGCATTCAAGAGAAAAATAATTACAGTTCTACACAATTTTTCCAGAAAATTCAAGAGAAGATAATGCTTTCTGACACACTTTATGATCACTGCAACATTCTTCTTTTTTTAAATTTTTTTAAAATTTATTTTTAAGGAGAGAGAGAGGGGGAAGAGAGGGAATACCAGGGTCTCTTGCCACTGCAAATGAACTCCAGATACATGCACCACTTTGTACATCTGGCTTTACATGGGTACTGGGGAACTGAACCCATGCTGGCAGGCTTTGAAAGCAAGTACCTTTAACCACTGAACCATCTCTCCAGCCCCCAGTATCATTCTTATAGAAAACCCAAGACAGCAGGCTATGGTGGTGTGATGATCATGAGTTTTAGGCCAGCCTGGGCTACAAAGTGTGACTCTGTTTCAAACAAAACAAAACAACAACAAAGCCAGGTGTGGTGGCACACACCTATAATTCCAGCACTGAGGCAATCCTAGGTTGAGGCAGGAAGACTGGTGATTTGAGAGCAGCCTGAGCTGCATCACAGCACCTTTCCAAATGCAAAAAGAGTTGCACGCATTTCAAAGATAAAAACTGTGCTCATGAAAAATAGGAGATGAATATGATAGACATTCACACATTAAAACAGGAAAACATATATTCATATAAGGTCACAGAAATATTCACAATAGTATATAATGGCCCCAAATTGAATATAACTGGATCAATTCCTCCCCCACCCTTTGTTTCATTAATTCTTCAGTTTTTTGTTTTGTTTTTATTTTTGGTTGGTTCATATTTCATTGATTTCTGCCCTGATTTTCATTTTTTTCTATCTATTGATTTTCAGTTTGACTTGCTCTTCTTTTTCCAAGCAATTAAGGTGTTGCACGGAGTCATTATTGCGAACTAATTTCTTTTTTTTGGGGGGGGAGGGGTTTCAAAGTAGGATCTTGCTCTATGCCAGGCTGACCTGGAATTCACTGTGTATTCCAGACTGGTCTTATGCTCACAGTGATCCTCTTACCTCAGTCTCTTGAATGTTGGGATAAAAGGCATGCTCCATCAAACCCAACTCTAATTTCTTAACATAGTCACTTACTGCTATAAATTTCCCTCTTTGGACTGCCTATATTGTATCCCATTAAATTTTGGTATGTTGTATTGTCATTATCATTTAATTCTAGTATGTTTTTATTTCCTTCTTGATTTTTTTCAATGACACATTCATCATTCAGTATTGTATTGTTTACTTAATTAATTTCCATTAATTTGTGTATATTCTATAGAGAAATATAGAACAAACCTAAAATCCAATATCAGTATACAAATAAAAACTAGCATGGGATATATATGGATAGATTGGGATTCAAAAAAATAAAACCATAAGCCCTAAGCCAGGCAGGTATGGCCACCCACACCCTTAATCAGGTCAATTGAGAGGCTAAGCTATGAGGTTAGCTTGGGACTCACACCTGGTCTAGGCTGCAATGAGTTCCAAATCAGCCTGGGTCAGAATAAGATCCAGCCTCTCAAAACACGAGAAAGAAAAGAAAAGAAAGAAGGAAGGAAGGAAGGAAGGAAGGAAGGAAGGAAGGAAGGAAGGAAGGAAGGAAGGAAGGAAAGAAAAGAAGAAAGAAAGAAAGGAAAGGAAAGGAAAGAAAAGAAAGAAAGGAAAGAAAGAAAGAAAGAAAGAAAGAAAGAAAGAAAGAAAGAAAGAAAGAAAGAAAGGAAGGAAGGAAGGAAAGAAAGGGCACTAACAATTAAGAACTATCAAAAGTGACAAAAGTTAGCCTTAGCCGACAACTTATTTATGAATGACAAAATAGACTCAAGTACATCAGATTTAAGGAATCAGTATTTTTGTCTGTGGGCTAGGTTTTTGTATTCTTTCTCTCCCTGGGATTTTTTTTTCTTTAGCAAACTGCCCTGATATGGAAGGTGTAATTAGCACATCCAGTATAAGCCTCTATGCCAGGCTTTAGGGTATGTGTTGCCCCAGTATAAAGTAGCCCAGATACTTTTTGACATGACTTTCTATCTCATCTAAATTGAGTGTGAAGCTGGTTTCCTCTTTCTTGCACTATGGGGTCAGCTCAGATGATTAGGTAGGTCTGCTCTTCAGATCAGCTGTGCTGGAAACTGAGGGGGGAGGGGTGGCTCTGATCCCTTGATGGCCTGAAATCTCCAGTGCTGTTCCAGGTGCAAGGGTTCCTGCCTTATGGGGGAAGGGAGGTTGTGAAATGCTGTCAAAAGTTCTGGAGCTGCTCAGCTGGTCCCTGTTGTTATCCTCTTATTCAGTTTTTTTTTTTTTTTTTTGTGTGTGTGTGTGTAAGGCTAGGTAGGTAAGGCTAGCATAAGTGGGAGAATCCCTTCCAGGTAGGTAGGTTCTGCTCTTGATGACTCAGGCAGGTCCCAAGTTTCAGAGGCACTTCCCAAAAGCCACCAGCTAATGGGTTGGTTCTTTCTTATTGTTTGATTGCTGGAAGCTTCTAGTTCCTTTCTGATTCTGTGCAGGGATCTCACCTGGGCTAATAATTCCTCACACACCTTAAATTTTTGGATAGAAGTGTGTATTGTGTATTATCAGGCCTCTTCTTTCCCCATGTTTCTTTGGTGAGGTTCCTATTTTGCCATCTTAACTGGAAGTACTATGCAATGTTTATTTATTTATTGATTGATTTGCAAGCAGAGAGAGAGAGAAAGTAAGAATGGATGGGTACAACTGGGCCTCTTGACACAGAAAATGAACTCCAGGTGTATAGGTTCTGAGGAATTGAACCTAGGCTATGAGGCTTTGCAATCAAGTGCCTTTTAACTGCTAAGCCAACTCTCTACCACCTAGTTTACAAATTTTAAAGGGCTAGGATAGTGAATATAATTTTGAAAAAGAAGAAACTGTCCTCAAGACTTATACATTAATCAAGAGAGAGTTGAACTTGGAAATGTAAATAGAATAGAGTTGAGAAACAAGACAACATATACATGGTCAACTGATTTCCAACAAAAAGGAAATGCAAAAAATGTTCTTAGAAATAGTAGTTATTCACATCCCCCAATAATAAATGCCAAACTCTACCTTGAGTGATATATAAAAAGTAAGCAATATCATAAAACTAAGTGTAAAATTAAACATATGGCAATTCTGGAAAAAAATAGGAGATTAATGTGTGACCCTGAATTAGAAAAACACTTCTTAGATATAACACTATAAGAATGATCCATAAAAAAGAAATTAGTAAATTACAATTCACCAACATTTACACTTTCTGCTCTTCAAAAGATACCATAAAATGGGGACTGGAGAGATGTATCAGTGGTTAAAGGCACTTGCTTGCAAATCCTGACAGCCTGGGTTAAATTCCCCAGTACACCCACGTAAAGCCAGATGTACAAAGTGGTGCACGTATCTAGAGATCTTTTGCAATGGCAAGAGACCCTGGCATGCCCATCCTCATTCTCTGTCTCTCTGTCTCTCTGTCTCTGTATCTCTCTCTCTCTCTCTCTCTCTTTTGTTGTTTCTAGGTAGGGTCTTACTCTAGCCTAGTTTCACCTGGAATTCACTTTGTAGTCTTAGAGTGGCCTCAAATTCATGACAATCCTATCTCTGCCTCCCAAGTGCTGGTATTAAAGGCCACTACACCTGACTCTCACTCACTCTTTTTGCCTGCAAGTATATATTTTTTAAAAAGCTACCAAAAATGGGTAAAATGACTTGCCGGGCGTGGTGACCTCTGTCTGTAATCCTAGCACTTGGGAGGCTGAGGCAGGAAAATTAATTACCTCAAGTTCAAGGCCAGCCTTGGTGGCATAGTGAATTCCAAGGCAGCCTGGGCTACAGTGTAAGACCCTTAAAAACAAACCTCTCAGAATTAAAGACACTACCAATTAATTAACCACCATGCGGCGCGCTCCTCGACCAGTGAGGAAGAACGACCACCACTCGAAGATCCTCCCCAGATCACACTTTAATGGAGAGCCTTTGATTGAAGGGGGGGGCAGGAAGCAAAGGGGCGAGCGCTAAGAAGCAGCTGCTTTTATAGGAAAAAAGGACACGGATCATCCCATGATTGGCTGGCTCCTGCTTGCCACCCCCAGACACCACGGGATTGCTAGGATCAGGAGATCAAGCATGCGCAAAAGCTTGTGACCTCCTTGCTCTAACAAAGTAGTCTTCCAAGCATTGCCTAATCCCAAGTGCTGGGATTAAAGGTGTGCGCCACCACACCGGCTCTCTGCAATGGGATTAAAGGCGTGCGCCACCGCACCCGGCTCTCTGTAGTGGGATTAAAGGCGTGGGCCACCACGCCCGGCTCCCTGCACCACCAATGTATTTATTTACATCAGCATATTAAAAAGATTTTCAACATCGTTAGCTATTGGAGAAATGCATATTTAAAGCCACAATTTGGTCTGGAGAGATGTCTTAGTGGGTAAAAGCACTTGCTCTAAAAGCCTGCCACCTGAGTTCAGATCCCCAGAACCCATGTAAAGATAGCTGTACACAGTAGTGAGTGTCTGTAATCCCAGCCCTCCTGTGAGGGCCCAGCATTTGGGAAGCAGATGCCAAGTTCAATTGTAAATTGTTACTCTATTGACCATGTAACTTGTATCATCAGATTACTCCAACTCTTTATGATGATCCTGTGTATGGTGATTTGAATATAATGCCCCCCAGACCCATGTGTTTCAATACTTAATTCCCAGTTGGTAGTGCCCTTTGGGAAGGCTGTGGAACCTTTAGGAGGTGGAGTCTAACTAGAGGGATTTTGTCCCTGGGGGCAGGCCTTGAGGTGTTACAGTTCAGCTTGCCAGGCTAATACTCTACTTCTCCCTGCTGGTGTGATCCTGTGACATCTGGTTGTTTGTTCCTGTTGTGCTTTCCCCACCATGATAGACTTCCTCTTGAAACTATAAGATGGAAATAAATACTTTACATTTTAGCTGCTATTTAGTGAGTTTATTGGTCTCAGAAATGAAAAAGTAACTCAGGCCAAGAGCCCTGGGAAAATCCTTGATCCGTTCAAGTCAATAAAGTCCAATGGTAAGGTAGCTATACAGAAATATAATTTCAAAACATGTATAGTGAGTGTTCTGACATGGTTAAAAACAAGGGATTCTAAAAATACAATATAGAGGAAAAACCTGAACTGCAGCCAGAAAAGTAGTGGATAGGCTTCTTTTAGATGATGTAATTATGAAGTAGATACTATTATTGACTGCAATTCATAGACTAGAAGAATGAAAAACAGAGAGGTTTGTGACTTGTTCAAGGTCACACACAAAGGCTGAGGTGTGTGGGGACCTATACAATTGCGTAGACATGTCTATACACTATAGTTTATTGGCCAGCAACTTCCAGGAAAAGGCTGCTGAAAGACTATTAGGGAGTCCCAGGTTCTTCCCCACAGAATACCTCTGAGGTGAAATATATCCAACTGTAAGTAGTGGATCCTTTTGCTTCACTTTCCTTGGTCACAGTATGTCTGGGGGATTGGAAACCCTCAAGAGGGCACCTACAAATAGGGAACCAAAATTCAAAAGAAACATGGGAAACTGTTGTCACTTTCTATACCTGCTCATGCCTCTAAGGTAATTCCATCTTCCCAACACAATAAATTATAACCTGCTATTAACTATTTTCACTTCTGAGTTAATATGGTTGGCATGGGCATTTTTAACCATTCATTTGAAATTGGTGTTAATTTATTTTTCACTGGTCTTTCTAGGTTAGTGTCTCACTCTAGTCCAGGCTGACTTGAAACTCACTCTGTAGTCTCAGGCTGCCATTGAATTCACAGTGATCCTCCTACCTCTGCCTCCCTAGTGCTGGGATTAAAGGCATACACCACCATGCCTGGCTATGTGTGAATTCAATACAATAAAAATCCATTTCTCACAATAAAAAGCAGTACATGAATGTGTCCACACCTTCACATTTGGTGAAATTGTACTGTTCCGTGAGGGCACATCATAGTTTACTTTACAAGGGGAAGTTTATACACTTGCAAAAGACCATGACAGAATCCATGGCACTTTCATATGATATCTTATATGGTTTGTATTCCTCAATGTTTTCATCTATAAAATGGGGTTAATATAAATATCTACTTCATAAGGCTGTTTTGCATATTAAATATTGTGTATGTATAAACAGTAAAATAATACTCAACACATAAGCATATTATACTTTTCACCTGTTAGACCTTCATGCAATGTAATGTGTAACAATAACTTGCAGTCAATGTTAACCACAAGTATATTACATTCACCCATTAAAATGAAAACTTTAAATAACCTGATACAAATTACATCCTGATGAAAACTGCTATTCTCCTCTCCCTCCCTCCCTCTCTCTCCCCCTTCACAAATATTAAAAAAACTGCTATCAAAAGCATTTCCTCTAATTCAATTCCAAATTTGTTACATTCTTAGTATGTGCCTTAGAGACCTGATACATAAAAAGTAAGTAAAAGCAAGGAGTGCTGGTGTGCACCTTTAATCCCAGCACTTGGGAGGCAGAGGTAGGAGGATTGCTGTGAGCTCAAGGCCAACCTGAGACTGTATAGTGAATTCCACGTCAGCCTAGGCTAGTGAGATCCTGCCTCAAAAAACCAAAAAAAAAAAAATAATAATAATAATAAGTACAATAAACTCCCTTTAAATTTTTGAAATAGCCAATTTAATTTTAAATTATTATTACTTGGGAACGACAAGTGAAATGTGAACAGTCTAGTTGTTCCAGTCAGAAATATCTAGGTACATGTGATTATAATCCTAGTAACAAGATAAGAAATCACTATATATGTCAAGTATTTTTGGGAGCACGTAATATGCACCATTTTAATTTTTCACCAATCTCTGAGTAATGAACTAATTTTACCTATTTTTCTCATAGCAGTGAGGTCTTTAAAAATATATGTTCCAAAGTTTGTATGGCATACATATCCAATATGTTTTTATTCTACTATCTCAACATAAATCTTTTTTTCTACTCCATTAGTAGAGATGATGGATCCTATTTTGTTTTGTAGAGAACTATGAAAGTTCTGACTATATTTTCTTTTTTATCATCAGGCATTGGAGTAATACACAATAAGGAGGTGGCACATTTTTAAAGAAAGAAGGGCATTTGGTAGTGAATAATTGGGGAGGGTGGTGACAGCAGTGGTTCTACAGTTTTTCAGTCTCTCCACATAAAAACAGAGCAACTGGAGCTAGGGAGATACTCAGCTAGGGAAGCGATTACCTTCAAGTATGAGGACCTGAGTTTGATCCCCCAAACCCATGCAAATAAAGCTGGATCTGGTGGCACATGTTTGAAATCCCACTGCTTGGGAGGCAGAGATAGAGGGATCCCTGAGACTTTTTGACCAGTCAGTCTAACCTAATTTGGTGAGTTCCAGACCAAGGAGAGATCCTATCTCCAAAAAAAAGGTAGATAGTGCCTGTGGAATGACACACAAGGTTGACTTCTAGCCTCCATGTGCACACACACACACACACACACACACACACACACACACACACACATACACACACTCCAAAAACAATGTTCTCAATAAATCTAGGCTACAAGATATCACCTAATACCTAAAATTTAAGGTGCATATAGACAAGAACATCCATCATCTCCATGATTTCAGTATCTGTACTGTAGGTAAAGAAATACAATCATCTCTCCATATCTGTGGGTTCTGCATCCAGAAAGACTAAACCAGCTGCATGTTTGAAATATGTAAGGAAAATGTTATCTGTACTGAATATGTACATAGCCTTTTCTTGTTTTTATTCCCTATACAACATAGCTCATTTCTATATAGCATTAGATTTTGTATTATAAGTATCCTAGAGAATATAAAGTGTGCTGGGTGTGTATAAGTTATGTGTAATATTACATCCTTCCCTTTTGACATGGTGTTCTCTCTCTATTGCATAGGCTTAGCCTCAAACTCCTGGGCTAAGCAATGCCTCCTCAGCCTCCTCCCGAGTTGGGACTATAGTCATACAACACTATGACTGGTTATCATCCTGTGTTATAAAGGGAATTGTACATCTACAGATTTTTGTAGCCAACAGTATTTATGGAACCAATTACCTGCAGATACCAAGTGCTGACTGAAATGAAACTGTCTAACTGGATAAGAGGAGAATCATAGACTAGACAACTTATTGGAAATAGCAATGGAAACTGAGAATGTCTTTCCCTTTTCTATACCAGGCAAATTGAAGAGGCCCAGATGAAGAGACACTAAAGGTGCCAGAGCAGAATAGCACAGTGGGAAATAAATAACTACTGGAGCCATCTTTTATTCTTTATGCCTTCTATAAAGCCACCTAACATGCTAATATCCTTCATTAAGTCTCAATAAAAAGACATCAGAAAAGTTACTGCACCACAATAAAAATATAGTTTAGATGAAATGAACATTTTATTAAAATGTTTAATTACATAAAAGCAACTTGTAAAATAGAACTTTCAAAGGGACAAAGGCAGACTGTATTCAGGGGTAAGGGATCATGGATTCAGAGGCCAGCAGCAAGTAGGTGCTGCAAAGTGGGGCCAGAGGGATAGTATTAAACCCTGCTCACGATAGTGGGAAATACTGGGTTAAACTGGAGACATCACAGTTAAGCACAGAGCAACCCACTCTGTGGGTAGATACTTATTCCTTTTGTGAACCTAGGAGAATAAAACTCAAATAGTTTTTGACACAGGCATTGTAGGGCTTCAAGAAGTGGAGTGTCCACTGTTTACTTCTGCTCTCCTAGAGAGGGAGAGTTCAGGGTGTCCAGGTCAGGCATCAAAGCATGCCGAAGACTATCAGGGCTAGGAGTGGAGATAGACCTTAGGGCACCAAAATTAGGAGAGGAACCAGAGCTCTCACTTGAATTCCTGGAGGGCAAGAGAGAGGAGGGGGAAGAGGAAGAAGAGGAGGAGGAAAACGAGGAGGAGGATGAAGAGGAGGAGGAAGAGGAAGGAGAGGAGGAAGAGTTGTCACCTCTTTCCCTAACTAAAGGGAAGTACCTACCAGGAGGTGAGGGGGAGGACGCATGCATACAGACCACACGCCAGACAGGCTGGGTAGGCTGAATTCTGACCTGAGACTGAGAAAAGTTTCTCCTATAGACAACCCTCTGTGCATTGGCAGCAACCGCGATAGGAATTCTGGATGGCCCAGACAGAAAGGCAGATCTCTGGGCAGCGAGGCTCCTGACGACAGTATGTTCCCTGGACCTCCAAGCGGTTCTGGAAAGTCTAGATCCAGTTACACTGCGTTGGTTAGGGCCACGACCAGATACCCTGTTGCGGAGATGGGTATATGAATGTGTGGCTGGCCTTCGGAGATCAGGAACTAGGGATTGGCACTGCCATGGGCTCCAGTCACTGGAAGAGTAGCTCGTAGGAGGGGACGGGGAAGATGGCGAGCTCTGGTAGTGCCCTTGCCACGATCAGAATGGGACCCAGGTACATTGCTGCCATGACCAGACACCGGAGGAGTGGTCCGAGGACTGGGACGATGGTGAACTCGGGTGATGCTCCTGCCACGTTCGGAATGGGACCCAGGTACATTGCTGCTATGACCAGACACCGGAGCCTGAGGACGGGGACCTTGGCTAGCTCGGGTGGTGCCCCTGCAATGATCAGAACTGGGCCCAGATGCAGTGCTGTGATGGCCAGACTCTGGAGAAGTGGCCTGTGCCCGAAACTCACGGCCTGCTCGGGTTGGTGCTCCTTCCACGATTACCACTGGGCCTAGGTGCACTGCTGCAATGGCCAGACTCCGGAGTGAACTGTTTTCCGAAGGAATAGCCTGTTCGGGTGACACTACCACTGAGATCAGGGCTCTGTTGACCAGGGCTTGGCAAAGTGGCCTGTCAGCAGAGATCAGGACCTGGAGTAGATTGGTGGTATTGGAGAGAAGGGCCTGACATGGTGGTGCCACTGTGGAGAGCAGGCCTTGTGGACAGGAAACTCTGTGCAGAAAGCTGAGGATGGCATCTGCTGCTGGGCCCAGACTTCAGAGTGGATGGTGGCTCAGGAGTGGACTGAAATATTGGAGCCTCAGGAAGCTGAATGCCCTCTGGAGGCGCTGAAACATGGTCCCAGCTGGGCTGTTTCCCACTATTTTTGATCATTGTGCACCTGTTGGGCAAACCACGGTCTTTAGGAGTTTGCCCTACCGCTACATGGCTGCCTGACTTGAGCCCCACACTGCTAGGATCAGTGTGGGGGTCTGAGCTGCCTTTGGGGTTAGAACACTGCTTGTCAGTCATGGATGGTGGTGTTGGGTTTCCACCAGCCAGGGAAATAGCAGCAGGAGCCTCCATTCCTGAAATGCTTCTTGCATCATGGTCATTGTTACCACCAGGCACAGACTCAAAGCTCCGGGATGTTGAGACTGATGCAGCATCAGGATCTTGACTGTTGGTCCCAAGGGTGTCTTCAGTTGATGGGGTGTCCTCCTTCTTAGGACTCACAGGAACCTCAGCACGTCTGCACTTCTTTGCAGTCTTGGATGGTGCGTGGGTGGCCATAATACTGCCTTTTTTGGTCAGAAAAAAAAAAACGAGGCTGCTGGGGTGCCTATGTAGAACCAGGGTTGTAGAGTAAGAGAGTGGGTGGAGCTCATCAAATCCCTGCCTCTAATTGGCCAGCTGCCGGCCATCTTTGTGAGGCTGTGCCTTGTGCTGCCCAGCTCCTCAGGTGTCTGCTTCCAGCTGCAACAGACAGCCTCTAGTTGTTTCTTGTGGTTTCTGGTGTGCTCCGAATTCTACTCCCTGGGGTCAATAGTGTGAATTTCGCTAGCTTTCTACCCAGTCCTCTGAGAATATTTTGGGGTGGGGACATTTACATGAATGATTTGAGGCACTCCAGATCAACTTTTCTGAACACCACTCTAGTGAATTGGTCACAGGAGGATCACTTGGAAGATGTACTATACACTGGAAAATTGGCTATATATCCTAGGCAATGCATAGATTCATTGATCACAGGCAGGTGATAGAACACTTGGGGTCTGGAAGGTTTTGTTTTTTTTTTAAATATATATTTATTGTCCATAATGAGTTACATTATTTAGTGGGCAAACCATGCGTTGTTATCCCGAATTCCCCAATCCCCCCCTCCCCGTCCCTGATCAGTTGTATATCCTCCTCCGTGGGCTGTCTGTATTAGTCCTTGTGGCAAGGGATCCTGTATA
>PVHP010052128.1:0-11210 GCA_004024765.1 Zapus hudsonius
GAGAGAGAGAGAGAGAGAGAGAGAGAGAGAGAGAGAGAGAGAGAGAGAGAGAGAGAGAGAGCACCAGGGCCATACCTTGTGGGTCTGGCTTATGTGGGTCCTGGGGAATTGAACCCGAGGCCTTAGGCACTTGAGGTGAGTTCCTTAACCACTGAGCCATCTCTCCGGCCCATGTTTTGTTTTTAAAGACTCAATCCAGGAACTAAAAAAGTTGAACTCTTCCATGGTAAAATGTTAGAGTCTTCAACAGAAGAGATTAAAGGAGAATGTATCAGGATGGGATGAAATCAAAGAATACAGGAAGAAAATGTTTCATAGAGGAAAGAAATCTAAATTTTATTTAGTGGTAATGTGAGTTCAAGATAAAGGAATTGTAAACATTAATCATTGAGTTTAGAAGTGAGAATGCTTATAATAGAAGCTGTTTTCATGGAGGATTGGTAGATAGTGCAGGTTTATAATTAATTGATGAAAGAGGGCGAGAAAATATTTGGACAGTGAATATAGACAACTCCTTTACTGATTTCTGTTTGTAGGGAAAGAGAGAAGATCTAGAAACAGCCAGAGGTGGGGGAAGATCGAGGAGAGGTTTTAGGTCTATATGGGGTTAGTGGAGTGAGATATTTCTTTTCTCAGATGGGCAATACAGGAGAAATCTGTACTGTAAAAAACAAACAAACAAAAAACAGAGTTGAAAATTTCTAGGAAATAAGAGTAAGCCAGAGGATGATTCCTCAGTGCACACAGAGTGTGTCTCATCTGTCTGCCCATCTCCTCCGTGTAAGTGGAAGACATGCTGATGCTTAGGGAGATTTCAGGATTTCATTGTTGAGCTTAAAACTTTCTTTCCTTTAATTTTGTTTTCTTTTCTTCCTCCTCTTTCTTTTTTGTCTATAACTATTTCATGACTTACATATCTTTTTATATGAGAACACACATTTGATTTTTAAAGAAGTTTAGATACCTGAAAAGTGCTGCAAAGATGACAGGGCTTGAATTTCCTATGAATAGATATTATTTCTTATGAAAACCTTGGTGTGTGTGTGTGTGTGTGTGTGTGTGTGTGTGTGTGTGTGTGTGTGTGTTTATACATGCAAGTGCACATTTCTAAAAATACATACTGGATATTGTGAGCTTACACTGTAAGAGTAAAGTTTGGAATTACTCCAGTGCACTATGGGACAAATGACTTTTTCCACATCTGCAGGCTGCTGTCTTCACATTTGTCGCAGTCAGCCACACATTGCTGGGATGAATCTCCAAACCAGGCACAGTTTATGGGAGGAAATGATTTATTCAAGCTATATATCCAGGAGAAGTCCCAGAAAAGTGAAAGAGGCTGGTCCTCTTTCACAGGTCCAAGCAGAGAGAGAAATCCACCACCAACACCAACAAAGAATAGCAAACAGGCAGGGAGACCAGGTCTTGAAATTCTATCCCAGACTTTATAGTTACCTGAGCCTCTGGAATTTCCTTCCTGCACTGCCCACACAGGAAAGGATGTTTACTTCTAGCTCTCCTGAGCTTCCTTACATCATGCCCCCTACTGAGAGGCTGCCTTCCTGTGAACATCCTCAGAGACCTACCCTAGATTACTTGAAAGGTCAAGTTGACATCAAAATTTAACCATCACAACATTTCATGGGTAGGTGATTGATCTGCCTTCGGTGGTCAGTGACCTGCTATATTTATTCTTAATATTCCATAATTTACTAAAATTAATGGGTAATTGGTGTTGTAGTCTGTCACATGTCACTGGGATGAATCTCCAAACCAGGCACAGTTTTGGGAGGAAAGTATTTATTAAAGTAACAGATCCAAGGGAAGTTTAATAATGAATAAAAGGGTGGGCCCCCTTTCATAGATCCAAGCAGAGAGAAAAACCCATCTAATACCTCCAGCCAGTACATTCCAACTAACAAACAACAGGACCACCAGACTTCAGTTCTGATTGCTCTTTGCATATGTATCACTGGAATTTCCCCTCCACCTTAGAAATGCCTTAGGGCTGGACCCAGGAGGCTAGGCCAAGGTGACACCTACTCCAGTCAGAAGGCTAGAGACAATTCACAAGCTTTAATAAACTTTTGAATCTATTGAGGAACATCTATTCAAACTACCACAGTTGGTAAGTTCCACCCCTCTAATTTTTCATTTGATATAGAGTAATATTTTTCTGTTCTTCTGCATCTTTACTTCTAAGGAATTTAAAGGTAAAGGAACAGTATGAATGTAATGTGTTAGCCTGTTCATTTGGGAAGTATGAAATTATGTTGCTTATGAACTGTCCTTCTATTTTAAAATAATTTTATTTTACTTATTTGCAAGCAGAGAGAGAGAGATAGAGAGAGAGAAGAGAGACAAGCAGAGAGAATGGGTGGGCCTGGGCCTTCAGCTTCTGTAAATGGACTCCAGTTGAATGCATCACTTTGTGCATCTGGCTTTACATGGGTGCTGGGGAATCAAAGCCAAGTCATTAGGATTTGTAGGCAAGTGCCTTAACTGCTTGAGCCATCTCTCCAGCCCTGAACTGTACTTCTTAAAAAATATTCCAGAAATTTATATAAGATAAAAAAATACTATTTTCTTTGAGAAGGCTGATATATAATGTTATAAATGAAAAAGAAGCAAAATGAAGAAGCAACACTTAAACACTCAACATCACCAGGGTTCATGGTGTGTTGTGGAAGAGGTGACAGAGAAACTATAAGAAACCAAAGATGGGAACAGTGCTCTGAAGCTCTATTCTGGACAATCGGGGCCTCATTGTGCCTGTTGTTACATGTGCAAAAGTTGTCCCGTCAACATGGTCTCATGGATAGTGGAGGAGGAGAAGGACATCACAATATTAGAGGGGCTGTTTCAAGGGGGAAAGTTTCTCAATGGAATGGGTACACAGAGGGGGATACAAAAGAGGGAATAATGGTGAAATTCTGATAATAATATATTTGGTATGTATATAAAAATTGTATATAATATGTTCGACAACACACAATTCTGATGAAAGGAATTTAGGAACGAAAATAAAACACAATGTTGTTATTTTAGAAAAGAGGAAAGGAGTAGCAATTGATGGAGAGACAAATGCTGCGGCTATGGTTTCAATTAGGCTTCAGGTTATTAAAGTAAGCTCCATGGATCCACTCAGACCATGGAGTGATGTATACAGTCAGTGTCATACTTTTAGCCATTGCCCCATTCACTGTTTGGAAGGCAAGTGTGGAAATATGTAGGACCGAGTTGTTGGTAGCACTATGGGCACACATCCTTTGCACCTGGACCTAGCTTTTCCTTTATGAGGATATGGGTGAGCTCCTTTTATTCATATCACTCATTTCCCATTACAAAGCCATGATTGAGTGGTTGTAGCACTCCTCCATGTATTGATGATCAGGGAAGCTCATTCAAGGACAACTACTTGTTACTGATTACTCGAGTGTTTGTTCTCTCCAATGATGCTCACCCTGTGTGGAGGGTTGTGTGAACAGTGTTAATTATGCACATCACTAGGTTTGTACAGCAAACACCAGCAGGAGGGGCAGATCTGTGAGTGTAAGGTGCCTGTGTTCTTGACCAGGAAACAGAAAACCAAATTTGTGATTACAGCTCCAATGCAGTCACAATCTGACCTTCCAGAAAGCAATCAGGACTGCATATCAGGAATTTCATATGCTTGTGGGAGCACAAGCCGTGCCTGTTTCCCAGAGCACATGAGTGGCTTAAATATTTAAAGAGACATGGAAAACTTGCATTGGCTTTCCACTTGGTCGCCATAGCAGTTGGTTGGTATTTAGTTTCCTCTGTGTGTTTCTCTCCTGCACTTATAGATATTTCTGCATGGGAATAACCTGAACAGTCTACACAAACTCATTCATCCTGAGATCCTTCCCTCTGAGTTTGGAGGAATGTACCCCCATACGACATGGGGACATGGGCAAGAACCCTACTTGACCATGAGTATGACAATGACAGTGAATACAGTATGGACACATATAGCAGGTCTATGAAGGAAGTAGAAAAGGAACTCTCCCCAAAATCCATGAAGAGGTATGCTGGAGGTAGTTGAGGAAGGTGGTGGGGCTGGTGTGGGGGAAAGCACCCTCAGTCTGAACTCATTTTTTCCCTGAGTGTGTTTTTACTTAACTAATCAATCAATCAATCAATGTATTTTGTGGCATTTTAAAGGCTTACAGTGATAATAACTTTCTAAGTTATTTATTGAATGTCTGTGTAAGATTACCTTTGAAGAAAGGGACCATACAAGTAACACAGACACATACACATATGCATACTCACATTCACACACTCAAGACTATTGTAGTTTCAATGCCACTGTCAAATCTTTGTCTAAGGTTCTAATCATTCCTGGTATAAAACACTATTTTAGAAGTTCAATTTTTGTTAACCTCATTCTTGAGTCAGAGTGTGATTCCAAGCTTTGACTCATGGTTCTTTTATACATCTTTACCAATTATTCTTTCAGCAAATGGTGGGACAGTTGCAGAGGCACTTGTGCAGACTCGGCTCTGCATTTACAACCTGTAGCAATGAGATAGATGGCTTGGGAGTTTGGAAGTCAGTCTTCCTTAGGCCATAGTGGCCCAGAGGCTGGTCAAATGGTTATAACAACGATCACTCAGGTTTCATAGACATCCACAGAACTGTGGCAATCTCAGCCCTGCGGGTCTCTCATTTCACTTGTCCTGCTAAACCCTGACCTGCATCTTTCTCTGAGGAATATCTATCTGGCTTGGGATAGCTACATATAGTCTGAAATCTGGCCTCTTCCACCTTGCTGTTACTGTTGTTTCCTTTCTCTCTATCAGAGATTTTGTTCAGTACTCAATTGTGTGAAAAATCTTGTGTGTGTGCATAAATGTGTAAGCATGCTTCATTTTGTGTATATCTATCAATCCTCTATCACCTATTATCTATCATCTATCCATCAATCAGCTATCTATTATCATCATCATCTATATAAATCTATCACTTTTCTTTGGAGAGAAGGCATATATTTCACCAAACTTTCTAAAAAGCTTTTAACACAATCATTGAAAGCAATAATACCAATTTAACAGAAATAATTCCATTAATGATAGTTGTTATAATGTAGCAATGAATATGTATTCATCAGTAATAAGGAAGGCCCTCACTAGGTACCTTTGTATATTAATGAATTGGCACACAGTCAGCTCACATTGGTCTCCAGGAAATCTCTTATAAATATGGACCTCCTAATTTTCTGCTTTTGCTGTGTTTTTTTTTTTTTTAACAACAGCATCATTTTAATAGATTGGAATTTTCTTGTTTGGTTTGCCCAATCTGTCTTCCACTAGAACTCATTTTAGATCTCGATTCATTTTTTCTAATTAATTAGGCCATTTTGTCCTCTGAAGATTTGACTTAGCATGCTCACTGCTCTGGCTCCTGTTGGTTATTTCTGACATAGGCTGAGAATATTTCACACTCTTTGGTGAAGGTGTGTGTAGCACATTAAGTCTTACAGAATGATTTAGTAAAAGTTGCTTCATGAAATTCTTCTGTTCTTTGTATCACACAACCATAGTCTCCTGTCATGGATACGAGATCACCCTAAGTTTTGCTGACGATACTTGGTCTGTTACTCAGTTGTGTATTTTTCATAGATTGAGACTGAACAGAATTGGTTTCCTGACAAGAGGTATATGTAATTTTTTCTGTGGGTGTATTCATGTAGGCATGCTAGGAAAGGAGACAGAACTCTGTGTAAATTTTTAGAGGGAGAGTACCATAGTGAAAGATACAAAGTTCAATAGATTGCATCCTTTCAGAAGTGGGGAGAGTCTTTTACCTTGTCTGTAGAGATTAACCTACTGCCTGGGGCTATGCAACAAGTCTAATACAAATACAGTTGCAGGCATGGGAAGTTCTGATTTTTTGTTGAATACAAAAAATCAAAGTTATTTTATATGACCCTGTATTCTATTGACTTGTATATACTGACTCCTTTGTTTGTCAAAGCAACCAACAAGATAGTCCTATGCCCATCCTGTTGAGAAGAACAAGACATGAGGAAGGTTAGTGATTTCCACATCTTATATAGCTGCACAACAGTAATATTAATTTAAGTACACAGGCATTCATGTTTCATGAGCCTTTTACTTAACCATTAATATAATAACATAAGCTGTATTGAAGTATGCATTATTATACCTGATTTTTATAATAACTGTGATTTTTATAACTTCCACCATTTTACATATAGAAGACTCAATAATTTTGCAAGATTAAATACCTTTTCCATAACCACAAATCTAGGAAATTATGACAAATGAAATTAAAATGTCTTTCTCCAAAATCTGGTCCATAAGATATTTTCATTTTGCACAATATTATAGCTGCACAGTAAATGAATGAGTATGAGATAACTAAATTTAACCTTTTGATTTTCACGAAAATAAAATATAGTTATTTATTGCAAATGCAACAGGGGTGCTCAGTGACTCCTGAGATGAATCCTGAATTAATTGATCCACAGCCCCCTCTAGCACAGGTGGGATAAACCAGTTCAAAGGCTGTCCTGCTCTTCCGCAAACCACCCTGTCGTGTCATGCAAGAGAGCAAGAGGAAAGCATGGAATAAGTAAATGCCAAAGAAAATCTCAATCATAAACTTTCTTTGTAGCTTTTTTTTCTTATTGTGTAATGGTTCTTCATATGGAACCATCATCTACTCATTAACAATTCTGATAACCACCATACATAATAAAAGTTAACTAGGAAATTAATTAATGCCAAATAGTGTAATATAAAATAGTTTGTTAAAATTACCATACACTTTCATATTCTTAAGAGTTAAACTTAAAGATGTTTATATCTGTTTGTGTTATCTTTTAAACACTATTGTGCACACAAACAATTGTGGCCTTTTTGCTGTCTAAAGAGTTCTTATGTTTACTTATTAACCATGAACAAGATATAGCTCAGCATTTGCACAGTAGGTATAATTTCATGACAATTTTTCCATCTATTTTCTGTAAAGAATTATTTCCCTGTTTTCCTTGCTAGTCTTTATATTGATGCTTAACAGAAATTCTTTTAGTATGGAAATTTATTAGTTAGAAATTTAGACATTGAGGTATTGCAATGCATTCATTACATCCCATGTTGTTTCTCTTTTTCCCTTTCTTCCTTCTCCTCATCTGTTTTCTCCTCATTCATTCTCTCCCTTGAAATCCCACACAGAGACATGTTTAGCCAGTGTTTTCTCTGGGATCAAGTGACTATTTAGTGTTCAGATAAAGTGATGAAAGTCAGTTAGGAAAAAAAAACTTTCAATGCTCTCACCTTCATTTTCATTCCCCTTTTTAAAACCAATTTGTTTATATAAATGAAGGAGTCAATTTGTTGGTGAATACCCTGAGTTTAATGATTAGACCCATTGTTTTCTTTGTTATCAGCATGTGTGGTTGTGTTTAGCTGAGTGGCTTTCTTTCCAAGAGTTAATGAAGTCTATAAAGAGACGGGGGTGGGGTGGGGTGGGCAATGAATTGGGGATAACAACTCATTATTGGCCCACTAAATTATGTAACTCATTATGGACAATAAAAAAAAAGAGAGAGAGACACCTTGTCACAGCCAAAGGCAATTGTCTCCTTGATTTCCTCAGTTCCCCTTCATTGATTTCTGGTAATCCAGGTAGATAGGATCTCAAATGCTATCAAAGGTCTGCATGTGGGGTTTCAAGTCATGTGTATTCCCAGCTATGGTTTTCTCAAATAGCAGTTTTAAATGTTTTTATGTACTTACCATTTATAGAAGCTTTCAAGGGCAAGGCTCATTTTATTTGGATGTTCTAGTGGGAAGTTTAACTAAAATATTTGAATTAATCAAATAGTTTTACTTTTTTGATGGACTATTAATATTAATAGTAATAACTATTAAAAATAAGATATGTGGTTATGTTTCATTGTTTTTGGGTAAAACCCAAGCTTTTCATTGATAGTTATCATCACAGTAGTTGCACTGCCATAGGTTTTTTTTTTTCAATTTGGAGAAGTTATATTGGAAAAGATCTTATCCACAGTAGAAATTTCCAAAGATAAGGCTTTTGTTCAGTTATGAAGAGGAGAATGTTAAGTGTATTTTCATCTACTTAGACCCCCTTACTTATTTCTTTAAATGTGTGATACGAAAGGCTCATAAATTCTCTGGTGTACGGAGGAGAATCCACATCCATATAGAGAAGAGAGTGTTGTCTGCATAGTTGTGCTAATTCAACGCCTGTGGCTTTATCCTTCACAGATCACAGTCAGCAGTGGACCCCACCATACTGAAACACGTAGATAAAAATGAGGAAGAAAACATGCAGCCTTTGCTGTCTCTGGACTAGTAACTTCCCCAAACTCTTCCTTATGACACTCATGGAAGAACTAAGGTACTGGTTTTCAGCTGCAGGGACAGCACCTTGGAGGAATTAATCTGCTGGAGACTACTTCTTATTCTTGTTAATGTAGCATAATACATAATAAGGTGTTGGGTCTTTGCCTGAAAACATGGATGCCCTCAGATGGATTTTGTTTTTAAAAGGTCAGTAATTTATTCTGTAAGTGCCATGTTCTTTGTAAATACAATGTAATCTTCACATCAAGTTTGTAAATTTTGGTAGTTACTTAATTTGGGAGATTGTCTCAAAGTTGGAGCAAGTGTTATAAACTGTAACAAGAAGCAGAAAAGACAAAGCTAACTCCGTTTAGCCCTGCTTCCTATGGACCCATATTTCTGCTACCATAGTGAATTGTTCCATTTTTTTTATTGGAACTCTGTTAGTATACACACTTTGAATGGGCACTGGAAACTAAACAATTCTAGGAAATTGTTGCATTTAATGTATTCCCATTAAGTGACTCATTTCAGAGAAAGTGTGTTCTAGAACTATCACTGACTGTGCTCTGGAGGCAAAGGATGGTCTTGAGCTGGCGAATGCAGCATTTGAACTCCATGTTGCTCAGTTCACAGTCATGCAAGATCTGTTTCCCCTTTTAGGATGGTGAATTCTGAAAAAGAATGGATTGTTTCTACGCGTCTCTCTTTACCACATGCCCTTTATTCAGACTCCATTTTAATCCCTGAAGGATTTAAGAATGTTTTCCCCCATAACTTTGGCCAAGAAAATGAGAACTCATACACGAATAGTGTTTTTACAGCTAATTTTGAATATGAAATTTACCAATAAGGGACTAATTTTTAATTAATGTGCACTTGTTTAAACACACACACATATTCACATGTAAGGTATTTTAACTGAGTTCTAATGAAATGTAGATATGGCAGGTTTGTATTGGTCTTAGAACTGTCATTGAAACTTATATGAGATGCTAATTCAGGCAAATCACTTTTACTGAAGATAATGGGAATGAGAAATAGTGAAACAGATTAGTGTGACAATTTAAGAGAATTTTAATATAGCTTTAAATGACTACTTGAATAGGTTTCTCCTTTGCAAAATATAATTTTCTTAAAAGAAGCAACAATTCTCAACATAATCTACGTGTTAGGCAATGACAAGTCACAGTTTCCTTTAAATTCAAGTTAATTGTCCTAGTGTTTCTACATGCTCATATTTTCTTTTCAGAAAAGAGTGAAAGAAGATAAAATAAGACCACTGAAGAAGTTCAATATAGCATGTAGTAGTTTGAATCTAAATGTGAAACCAGTATATAGTTTAAAACTTTATTTCACAAAAATTGTGTAAGTATAGCAAATGTCAAAAGTATAATTTTGACTTTTAAACTCCTATGTGGAAAGGCAAGATTTTATCACCCTTCCCAGCTTGATTCATTCTGAAATTTAGAATTTACCATTATTCTTTTGAAAGAAATGTACATCCAAGAACTCTTGCAAACCAACATGAGTTAAGGCATGTAATAACCTTTACTCATATTTAGCCAAAAGCTTCAAAAATTCCAGCCCAAAATCTTAAAATTGAATCAGCATACCTATCTGTATCATGTTCATGTTTGTGAAAAAAATCACAAGAAGTTTTGAGAAATTCTTTAAGGACAACAACCTCCAATCACATTCAGAATTAACTGTCAGATGCTCTCTACCCATCATTCCTGTGGAGTTTGGAAAGAACTGAAAACTAAAGGCCAGGAAAGTTTTTATCTGTGTTAGAACTTTCCATTGACATGCTGGCATATATTCTGTAGCCTGGGCTTCATATACAACACACACACATGTTAGTCATTATGGCCCATTGGAACGCAAGGGGAACAACATAAGTACAGAAGGGCATTCAGCTGTTCATTTTCATTCATTTTTTTCTTTGATGTGCATCTTTCCTTGCCAATTTTCAGAGTTCCGCTAGTTTCAAATGTCAGCCAGCATTGCCTGCTTGGTTCTCCTCTCCTAAAGTTAGTGTCAGATATAAAAATAACTAGTATCAACCTAAGTATTTCCCAACACCATATTTGGAAATTTAACATCGCCATTGCCAAGTGTCTACTCTTCTTCAAATGAGCAATTGTGAGTTGGCTACATTGTGTAAAATATGGAGAAGCGAATGATCATATCACAATAATGCTTTTTAAGATTGCTACATCTTGTTCAGTCTGTGAGTAAATTATTTTCCAGCACTCTGTGCAGGCTGCCTAGTCAAGGGTGGTTCACTCAGCTTTATAACTTTTCCCTTCAGCACCAGCTGACTAACATTGGATAGGCATGCTTTTCCCTCATGTTCACGATTCCATAGTCTCCTACACCAGCAGTAATCTACACTTACATGCACACTAGATAGTCCTATCAAAGTTTTCTCTTTAATTTGACATATGTTTTGCCTTTTCATTTTCTTATTACTTGAAAATTGCGGTCTTTACTGATTTGAAACAGTCAAATGGTACATTTACTTTTGGAAAAAACTGGTGCTGGGAATCCACCCAGGGTCTTATACATGCTGTTAGGCACTTACCACTGAGCTGCTTGATAGGCTCCTTTTGCCTGTTTTTTTTTTTTTAAAATCCAATTTACCTGTTTGTCATGGTTTGATACAGGTGTCCCCCACAAACAATTGAATGTGTTCTGATAGATCGATCCTCAGCTGATGGCAGTTTGGGTTTTACAACCTCATTAGAGCTGTGTTGTTGGGGGTGGGCTTATGGGGTTATAAGCCAGCTTCCCCTTGCCAGTGTTTGGCACACCTTCCTGCCGCTGTTTGCAGTGCTGTGGCAGAGG
>PVHP010052129.1:0-11210 GCA_004024765.1 Zapus hudsonius
AGAGAGAGAGAGAGAGAGAGAGAGAGAGAGAGAGAGAGAGAGAGAGCACACCAGGGCCACCACCTTGTGGGTCTGGTTTATGTGGATCCTGGGGAATTGAACCCGGGGCCTTAGGCACTGGAGGCAAGTGCCTTAACCGCTGAGCCATCTCTCCAGCCTTCACCTGCTCTTAATAAGAACCAGCCTCCCGAGGCTCATAGATGGCCTTCAGTGGCCCATATGACCAGCTCCTTACCTGGGGAAGCAAGGGCTCACTGTCCTAGTGGAAGGGGGGTCTGTGCTGAGCAGTGACAGGCTGTCCATGGCTGTGGCTATGGAGCTAGGAAAGAGAAGTGTGTCCCTAGTGCTGTACCACTGTGTGAATGTGTTCTGTTTGTCTCCTCTCTCTCCATGGTGGCATTGGATATCTAAAATCAGAAGGTAGGGCTTCTAGTCTCAGGCCTTCTGTGAGAGAGAGAGAGAGAGAGAGAGAGAGAGAGAGAGAGAGAGAGAGAGAGAGAGAGAGAGAGAGAGAGCTGCCACACCCAGACACATTGCTCTAAACTGTCTCATGCCTCTGGAGAACAGTGTTTGTTCACTACACCACTCAGCAGCAGACAGAGTTAGAGGAAAGCCCTGAGGCATTCCAGCTCGCTTGGTTTCCCATGGTGTTCTGGGATGAAGATAGAGGCATCTTGAGCCCAAGCCATTTGTGACTTTGGACACTCGACAGCAAAGAGGGCCAGTGTGGATCACCGTGCCCTCACTCAGTCCTTGCTGCTGGGGCCACTCTGGTTGAACCGATTCATCCTGTGCTCATGGAAGCTCAGAGGTTACCTGAGGTTAGCTCCCGCCAAACTGGAGCTTTGTAATAATCCAGAGCAGCAGTACTTCTAGCTCTGGGGGGGGGGGCAAGAATGAGAAATCCTCTCAGAGATAGTTTGCGAAAGACAAAACCGTTTAGGAGAGTTGGCTTTGGTTTATTTTTCTTCTGAAGCACTGAAATACCATTTGGATTACAGAATTCCTCTGCATTCTCCTTCCATAGACAACTTTGTGGATCCCTCTGGTTCTGCCGCAGCTCTTCCTGAAGTGTTCTCCTTCTTAACTCCCTCTTGTTCCTCCTTCCCTCATTTCCCATGACATGGGGCCACACCAACTACCTTGCAAAAGCACTGTTGTCATCAGGAACCATTTCAAGGCCAGACACTCTTTTGGCCTTAAGGGACTTCCATAATTCAATTCTCTTTCTCCTTGAAATTCATTTCTTAGATATCACCCCTCTGCCTTTCACGATTTCCAGAATGTTTTGTTCAAACCCACCAACCGTGTTCCTTCCTCCCATGAGCCAAATCAGACTGGACACAACACATCATTCAGTCCTAGTGTTTCACCTCATGGTGTGAATTCGCAGTGGGTTAATTTGGGCTAACCTGGATGGCTGTGTACCTAGAGGGTATTGGTGAATTACATTAAGCACAGGTACCACCAGGCTCATACCGACTCTTTC
Organism: Zapus hudsonius; assembly: GCA_004024765.1. Lineage (NCBI taxonomy): Eukaryota > Metazoa > Chordata > Mammalia > Rodentia > Dipodidae > Zapus > Zapus hudsonius. Next base: position 1,490 of record PVHP010052129.1, read on the forward strand.
AAGGAACCACTTGTGTGCACTTGTACAGAATAGAGCAGATATGCAACACATTTTTTTTGTATGGTAACCAGCCTCTGTCATGTGTTTATTCCTTTCTATTTCAATGTCTCAGCCTTTCTAGATAAATGGGCGTGCAAGGTCTATCTCCTGCTGCTCCTCTTTCACTAAGGAATTTGCATTCTGGTACTTTGATGGCTTGTCTGAGGTCACAGAAGCTATTCATTCAGTCTCCTGAGTCCCTCATCGGTCTGTGTTAATGGGGACACACGGACATGTCAGGTGATCCGATGGCATGTAGTTGGTTTGTACTGTTTTCATCTTATTTGACTGTTTAGGGATTTTTTTTTCAAGACTTCAGATGCTTTTTGTGCCTGTGGTAGGTACCAGGTACCAATCAGAAAGCTCACATTTGAAGATCTCCTTTTGCTGTCACGATTAGATTCAGATACGCAGGTACAGTATAGCAGATTAGAATACAAGCTTGGAGGCACATGACGTGTGAAGGTATGTTCTAACAAATATCCCGAGTATTACACAGACAGACCAATACCCGAAGCAGGTTACATATCTCCCTAGTGCATTAACCTTATCATGGTTTGTAAGCATGAGAATTGAAATCCCGTTTATAAAGGTAAGCTGTCCTGTGGTTACTCCTTGCTGATTGGGGGGGGGGTTATAATGTTGTTTCTCAGCTACCAGTGAAGTATGTATTTAGAGGAATTGAGATGAGTGAGCCACCATTTTAATACATGAGCCATCAGTATAAATGCGCCCTGTGGGAATCCCACTTGGTTTCTGGATTTTCAGCAAGCCCAGGGGGTCACAAAATGAAGTTTTCAGAAACCTGACAGCATAAGCTTAAAATATGATGCGGGACATTGCTGTTTCTACCCCAGTCACCTTAGATCCACTGCAGCTTCAGGGAGGCTTGGGGGGAGGGCGGGGAACCAGGAAAAGTCTTCCAAGTTTCCTGGAATCCCAACACACTGCCACTGTTTTCAGACACTGTGGACATGTCCTCTTGTTTAAGTTCTAAAATATTAAAAGTGAAAAGCAATTAAAAAAAGTGCCTCCATAGAGCAGAAGGCTGCCTGTCAGTCTCATAAATTCAGGAAGCAGAATTTTCATTCTTAATTAAATGAGCTGGAATTCTTGATAGATTACAATTTTGTCTTGTACACAATTACTGGGATAATCAAAGTTGGGAGACTAATTCTTTTTTTTTTAATTTTTAAAATATTTTATTTATTTATTTGCAAGGAGAGAGAATATGGGTGTACCAGGGCCTCTAACCACTGCAGACAACCTCCAGATGCATGCACCACTTTGTGCATCTGGCTTGTATGGGTACTGGGGAATTGAACCTGGATCATTAGGCATTTTAGGCAAGCACCTTAACTGCTGAGCCATCTCTCCAGCCCTGGAAACGTAATTCTGAGATGACTGCTCATCACCTTTGGTTCTTTACTGTCTCCATGTATGCCCATGAATGGGTGGGCATCAGGTAGCAGAAGTCACATGGGACCAATCAGGAAACCCCTGGTGGGCTGCTGACCTTGAAAAAAATCATTGGAGTTTTCTGTCACTTGCCCCTCAAGTGTGGGTGAGTTTCTTTGACTGGCACTCTTAAACAATCTGGCTTGGAGAAAACCTGGGGGGTTTCAGTTAGGCATTGCACCTTTTCTCAAGCCGACGGAATGCATCTTATCTGTGTGCTCAGTTTAGTGTGTGAATGACTGACTTGTTGCTGTGGCAAGATGCCTGACAGAAAGCAAGCCAGAGGGGGAGAATTTATTTTGAAGGCATGCAGTCCAGTGTGGTGGCAAGCTCCTTGATACATCCGGGTAAATCAGGCTCTTGTTCAGCTGGCTTCCTCTCACCCTTCCCCTTTATATTCAGTCTGGAACCCCAGTCCATGGAATGGTGTGCCCACAGATATTGTGGGTCTTCCCTCTCTGAAAATAGCCTCACAAGCACACCTAGTGTGTCTCCTGGGTGATTGCAAATGCAGTCAGTGAAGAGTAATAACCATGTCGGTGTTGAAGATAGTGGGCAGCATATAGTGGTAATGATGGGTAGGAGCCCTCCAGGGCACTCCTCGTGCCAGGCTCTGCTCTCAGCACGCTTGGTATGCTGATCAGCCAGGACCCTGCCTACTGCTGCTCTGTCCATTCCTGGCATCAGGCTATACCCTGATGCCCCTGTTTGCCTTGCATTAACTCAAGATGTCCTTCCCTCCTAGGGATCATTTACCACTGTGACCTTACCAAAGAGGAGCTGGAGCCCAGAGTTTTCCGAGAGGTGACCGTGAAGGGAATCGATGCCTCCGATTACCAGACAGTCCAGGTATGGAGACATTGATCTCATGAGTGTGAGAGTCAGGAAATCCGACCGTCACACTGCATCATGTCAGAAGCCTCTGAGGTAATCCACAGTGGTATAGATGACGAATATCTTGGGGCATTGAACCAGGGACTTGAGCACTCCCACAGCTTATGGGTTCTGCTGCGAGGCTGACAGGAAGCCAGGGTTCCTCATCCTGAGGCTCCTGCTACTCCAATAGCACTGTCATTGCTTCACCTGTGGGGAGTGTCACTCAGGCCTTCCACAGATTCCTTCAAGTGTCGTGAGTCCCTCTGTTCAGGCTGATGTTCACATGTGCTTCTACTTGGCAGACACCCATAACACACCTGAATGAATGAGTTAGCTCCTGAATTGTCTGACATCACTAGCTCAGGCTCTGATCACCTTTTCAGGGGAAGAGTCTCCTTTTTGTTCTTTTTTGCATCCCAAGGCATCGGAGTCATCCAGAAACAGAGTCACTATTGGACTGATGGTGAGGGAGAATGCTTGTTTCTTTGCAGTGAAAGGTCACAATCAGGGCACCAGGTATTTAACAAGAATCAGCACTGTGAAGACTACAACAGACTACATCAGTATCCCTGATGCTCCTAGGGATGTTTCCAGAAGACCAGAGCATCGCTGTGATTGAGGGAATGACCTTCAGCTTTCTAGAAGGTGTCCAGAGCCAAGTAATCCCAGTACTGGGAGGTGGAGGCAGGCATTCCAGATCAGCCTGGGCATCGTGAGAACCTGTCCCCCCCCAAAAAAAAGGGGGGGACTAGTTGATGGGTTAGCTCTAGACCATGAATAAAGCTTTATCTACCAGAGCTGAGGCCGGATTGGGTGCAAGGTTGTGGTTTATCAGCCTCTGCTCTACTTTAGAAGCAACAAGCTAGCTTCAGCAGTACCCATGGGTTTGCACACCTTCTGTGGCCACTGTGACATTTTGACAATGGCTGCACTGCAGAGTCACCTGCCCTGAAGTATATTTATGCTTAGACAGTAAAACAAAGGCTGCTAGGGCAGGGTGATGACTGGATAAAGCACCACTCAACTCGGGGTACTTGAGTTCCATCCCCAGACCCCCACGCTGTGAAGGGCTTCTCTAATCTCAGTACACCCATGGGAAGAAGGGAGGCAGAGACAGGAGAAATTTTCAAAAGCTCTCACTCACGCCAGCTATTCTGGTGAATGGCATGGTGAACAGTGAGAAACCATGTGTCATACGAGGTAGAAGTTGTCCTCTGACCTCCACACTCACACACTGTGACACATGCATTCCTGCGTGGTGGCACACCTTTAATCCTAGCACTCACAAGGCAGAGGTAGGAGGATTGCTGTGAGTTCAAGACCACCCTGAGACTACAGAGTGAATTCTAGGTCAGCCTGGGCTAGAGCAAGATGCTACCTTGAAAAACCAAAACAAAACAGAAAAAAAAAAAAGAGGTTGCTGAGTTGTCATCTATAAACATTTAAAATCTAAAACAATGGGCCTTTATCAAGAAGCCCTGTCACAGACCGGCCTGACTTCACCTTAGACATGTTGGGCAAGTCATTTGGTCTTTCTGTACAGTATTTTCATTATTTAATGTGCAGGATTCCTTTAGGGTACTATGAGGTCACGTCTACTAAGCAGCTGGAAAATTGGATACAGTTTCTTTTGTTCCATGGAAATAAATGTAACGTTTCTGTAGGTTTCCGAATCCTTTGGCCTGCTTGTTAGTTCATTTGCAGGGTGAGCTCCTGTCTGGAAGATGTCTGTATGTTTATAGCTGGCTCCCAGCCACTGTCTGGGTTCACGATCACTCATTAATTCCCTAAGACTAGAAATCTATTTCCTTTTACAGTGTTCTTTGCTGCTGTCCCTTTCCTCCACCCACGTGTAGAAAACTTGTCCCTTTGAGAGCAGATGTGCCTCTCCTATCAGTCTTACCGAGGACACATGGATGACCCCCTACAGTTGTCCCCTCGGCTGCTCTAGAATTGGGCAAGATTGCCCAAAAGTGACCTGGATCTCCTCATATCTGTTCTGTATTCTCCTCTCTCTACCTTGCCTTTGTCTGGGCCAAGTAAGTACACAGTAGCCTTTGGAGTTCAGAGGAGGAGAAAGGTACCTGCCAGGAAGGTGACTTCTCAGAAGGTCAGGAGACAGACAGCTGCAGCAGGGCTGCTCCATGTGGAATCCATGCTCCCCATGATCCTGAACAGGGAGCAGGAGGGTCAGATTTGGTTGACAGACCCCAACAAAGACACTGTCGTGTTCCTCGCGTTCATCCACCCCTCATTATAGCTGCGCATAGAAAACTGATCTGTATGAGAAATAAAACGTTTTCAAGTTAGCACACAAAGTAATGGGAGAAAGAGATGTTTGAAAATCAGATCCTTAGAAATCCTTTGTTTCTCTTCCCAGCTAACATACATGGCAGAATTTAGCCCTAGCTAGATTTATCAAGTCTCCAACTGGCTAATACTTTTTTTTTCCTGCTTTTTATGGTCAAACATGCTTACTGGAAAGACCAAGAGGCCTGAGGCTGCCCTGCCATGGTCAAGGGGAAGGTGTGGATTTTGGCCGGTGCTCTGGTGTGCAGAAAGCATGCTGTCCAGGGTTAAGGAGAAGCCCTCTTGGGCGGTGGTGGTTGGAAAGGGCTCTGGTGGGGAGCTTGATAATTACCCCTTCATCCAGTGTCTCCTGCCTTTTTGTTGCCATGGCGTTCCATCATTTTACAGCCTGTGTGTGATGAGGCCGCCTTTGGTCCGTGTCATTGGGGGATAGAATAGTGTGCTTCAGCTGAATGAGGTATAACAAAGAAATGTCGCAGAACCAGAATGGACTTGCTGGCTTCTCGGGCCTCACTGTGATTCAGCCAGCTGAGAGACTGGCTTTTCTTCAGCTAAAATGAAAGATAAAGTTCATAGGCCTGAAAATGGACAGGTAACAGAACAGTCGAGTAAACTTCATTCACAACAGTGTTCTAAAGGATTTGATAGGGTGGAATGAATTTGAGGTATATAAGAATTCATATTTTATGGCAGAGCAAACTTGTAGGAAAATGTAAGTATCTGACATGGGCTTTGTTGTCTCTATTCCTTTTCTCTTAGACTTTTACTCTTCGAAGAGTTCCTACTGTGTGTGGTGAACATGAACCAGCAAGACTGTCCATAAAAGTGCTTTGTGCCCAAACAGCAATGTTAAAAATGACACAATTCTGAGCTTATCGACATGCCTTGGGGGCAGGGTAGGGGAAGAATTTTTTCACTGGGTATTTTTTTTTCCTTCAATTAGATTTTTTTTCTTTAATTTACATGTTTATAACCTTGGTGATAAATAATTTATGGTTACTAGCAAAAGGACTTTGCGATCCAGAGAATGTGTTCTCCAAGCATTAATGAGCATGTTAATACTCAGTGACTTCTGCCCTGAGTTCAGGGCCCATCCACCTCCGTGTGGTTTTTTTAAGCACTGCGTTCATACATTTGGGTATTGGTTAGGGGAGAGTACAAGGGAGATAGATTTCAAAAAGCACTTCAGAGGGCTCATTATCCTTATATAGATGATGAGGAAATTACCTGAAATACGACCGTTTGTCCTGAGAATTGATTGCATAAGCATTTGGGTATTTTTTGTACTGTGTTTTGGTAGTGTTCTTTCCTTGGTGGGTTCCTGGCATGTTTTAGAATCTTCCGTGTCACAGGCATTCTTAGGGCACGTCTCTGTCCTTTTCCTTCTCTCTCTGCATACCGGCACGGTTAAAAGAATTTACTACCACAGGATGGTAAGCGTCTAACATTCCTGGTGGCTCAGGTCTCATTGATGCTGTCTTCATGGTACTGTACACACTGTCTCATCCACGTCTGAAAATACCTCACTTTGCAGCGACCTGAGAACATAGAACCTGGAATGTGCCAATATTACAGGGTGCCTTCAAGAACTGAGTGATCCCTGCTTGGGGAGAGGCCCCATGGACCCACAGCCAAGGTCTGAACTTGGTCCTTTGTAAAACTGTGAATGTGCTCTGTACTAATAAGATGGGTGAAAGGGTGCCAGGGAAAGAGACCTCTTCAGTTGGCTCTCCTGAGGGACGTGGGTTAGACCATGAATAGCTGACGGCCAAGACTAGAACTCAGAACTCTAAATCTCTGCTGATTCTTCACATTTCATCATCATTATAACTCAGTGCCTCTCTGAATAGTTCACGGGGTGTTTTGTTTTGTTTTACCTTTGAATTTTAAAATTTAAAAAAAAGCCTCATTGGACTGTAATTCCGAGTATCTGGCAGGTGCTCTGTAGATTCCCATGTGTCATGGTTTGATCCAGGTGTCTCCCACAAACAATTGAATGTGTTCTGATAGATCAATCCTCAGCTGATGGCAGTTTGGGTTTTACAACCTCGATGAAGCTGTGTTGTCAGGGGCGCGCTTATGGGGGTTATAAGCCAGCTTCCCCTTGCCAGAGTTTGGCACACCTTCCTGCCGCTGTTTGCAGTGCTGTGGCGGAGGTGATGTCCAGCCCTCTGCTCATGCCATCGTTTTCCCTGCCCGGATGGAGTCTCCCCTCAGGTCCATAAGCCAAATAAACCCATTCCTCCATAAGCTGCTTTTGCTTGGGTTCTTTCTGCGCAGCAACTAGAAAGCTGACTGCAACAGTTTTGGTACCAGGATGTGGGGTTATCTGTTGCTGCTAGAACCCTGATCTTGTGGCTTTGGGCTTTTGGAAGCGATCTATAGGAGGAATGTGGATGGATTGGAAACCTTGTCCTGAGAGAGACCTTGCAGTGCTGTGACTATGGACTGTGAGGTTTGGCTTACATGGGTGAGAAAGAACTTTGTCAGGACTGTACCAGAAGCAGTTTACGTGAGAGGCTTACTGTGTTCTGCCTGCCTGTGTCCTGGGAACCTGTGCAGGGTTGTTTTATGTAAAGATGGACTGGTGTGAGCAGATGGAGATGGCAAAGAAAGAAGATCTTTGGGTCGAAACTGCTGCCCGTTCACCTGCAATTGTTTGAGAGATGAAAACCACTGAGATTCAGCCAGCTGGTCTGCACTGGAACAACAGGAAGAATGTGGACTCTGAAATAAGGGGCCTGAATGCTTTGATCCCCCCTGGATTAACAAGTTGGTAGCCCACCTGGTTCTTTGGAATGGAGATTGGTTAGAAAGAGAGGGTCATTGGATTTGCAACACAGTTTTGTTTTTGAAAAATGGCCATAGGCGGCTTGTGAAGCAGGTGTGCAAAGTTGCCTGCATGGAGCCCGATGGAGCCATGAGGATGAACTGTGTGTTGCAATGGAGACCCAAAGAGTTCCAGGACTATGGATGGGTGCCAAGGCGAAGTGCAAGCACCAGATGACATTTTCCCGGACTGTGAGTAGCCGAGCTGGAGGGGCGGAATTGAATCTCCAAGAGACTTGTGTTATTGGTTAAGAATTATTGAGCTTGGAGTTAGAGATTGATGGTGCCCTGTTCGTTTTAAATCTTGTATTGTATTGGTCAATCTGTTTTTGCTGTGCCTCATGTTTTGCATTGTGAACGTTCTGTGCCATTATGGGTTTATTTTTGGTATTATGGCTCAGTTGAAAGCTGTGGTGACTTAAGAGTTGAGCTGAACATATTGTGTTTACATCTTGTATGATTCTTAGTTTGTGGGGGCCAGGGGCGACTGTCATGGTTTGATCCAGGTGTCCCCCACAAACAAATGAATGTGTTCTGATAGATCGATCCTCAGCTGATGGCAATTCGGGAATTAGAACCTCACTAGAGCTGTGTTGTTGGGGGTGGGCTTATGGGGGTTATAAGCCAGGTTCCCCTTGCCAGAGTTTGGCACACCTTCCTGCCGCTGTTTGCAGTGCTGTGGCAGAGGTGATGTCCAGCCCTCTGCTCATGCCATCGTTTTCCCTGCCCGGATGGAGTCTCCCCTCAGGTCCATAAGCCAAATAAACCCATTCCTCCATAAGCTGCTTTTGCTTGGGTTCTTTCTGCGCAACTAGAAAGCTGACTGCAACACCATGGAACCTGTTAAGTAATTAGGATGTTCCCTTTGTCACAGGGGTCAGAAGTTCGCATTTTTATGATTTATAAACGATATGTATTCAATCACTCATGTAAGTGATATCTTATGATTGATTTTTAATCTCTACTTCCAGCCTCGTGTTCCTTGCTAGTGAAGATTTCACTGCCTTCAAAATAAGTGAACAGTTAACAGTGCTGGGACATTTAGAAACAGGGTTCTGATTGGTTAAGATCATCTCTACATCCAGAAGCCTTGTCCAAAGAGGGTTGGGTGGCCCCTCCTGTGTTGGTCCAGAAGCCCCAGGAGACATTTCAGTGGCTGGCTGTACAACTGTCGTTGGCTTCCTGCTCTACTCAGTCTTAGGGCAAAAGGAGAGAAGAGACAATAGGCTAGTGTGGGCTCCTCCCTGTTCCCCAGTTTCTTCCCTCTCCTCCCCTCCTGTCTGCTTTGGCTGGAGTTACATGGATGGTGGATGGATAATGGGGTAAGTAAAAATAGATCCAGTGCCGGGCTCTTCTCTTTCTTCCCTGGAGGAAAAGCCTTTATGAGCGGAACTGTCACTGGGCTGTAAAGAAGGGACAAACATTTTTCCATTTCCACAGTATAATCTTTTGATTTGAATTAAGTACACCCTGACCTTCACTTAGAGAAGTGACCTTGCTCATTTCCCTCTTCACACCCAGCACTGACTAAATGTATGCTTGATCAGAAGTGCTACCCTGGTTTTAAACGAAATGGTAAGTCTCAAAGAAGAAGGCACTATGAGACACCCAAGTAGGCTTAAGGAGATATGTTCTAAGAGACATGACTTTGGAGATTGGAGTGTGGGCTTCTCTGCCCACCTCAGTGCCCACCTTCCTCTAGCTCTAACCAGTGCTGTCTCTCAGCCAAGCCCCATGAGCACCTCTGGGCATCTCTATGCTTTATCCTGGGACTATTTCACATTGTTATCTTTTCTGAAATTTTGTCGAATTCATTCTGTTCCTGCCCCTGGGGAATTGGACAAGATGGGCAATGGCACCTTCAGCTGCCATTTGACGATACAGTGTTGCTGTTTCACGTGGCGTGCCAGGTTCTGCCCGTGGACTCTGCATTCTCTTGTTCCTGCAAAGAGGTGTTCTGAGAAACTGCTGGCTCCTCTCATTGGGCCATCACAGCTAAACACGTGCTTACACCGCTAGAGGCAGATCTGAGTCATCATGTCGCTCTGGCTTTATTAAGGCCCTTGAGATAATGTCATTTGCCTTGGTCCCAAAAGAAAAAACCTTATATCATCTACTCAGGCTGCATTGATGAATGTGCTTGTGTTAATTCTGAAACATAGGGTCTGCTAATTAGGTCACAAGTGATACCCTGTAGCCCCCACCCCCA
>PVHP010052130.1:0-11195 GCA_004024765.1 Zapus hudsonius
AGTTATGGTGTCTGCCATCCCGCCTGGTGTTTAAGGCAGCTGGAGTCAAGGGAGCCTTTTGAAAACTGCTCTGGGGTAAATCCTAGGTCCCACCTTGCCTTCCTCCTTTGCTGAAACGAGGGCTTGGGGGTGCTGAGAGTGGGCAGCGAATTGCTCCTGGGTAGCAGCCTCCAGGTTCTCCTCCTCCCCGCAGAACCTCCAGGCTCCCTGCCTCCTGGAAGAGCACTTCATGGCTGTAGAGGTTGGGAGGAAGGCTGCCTTGGGTCCACTTTGTGGGGCCAGGTCTCACTTAGCTGCCTCGACGCAGAGATATTCCCAGAACCTCTAGTTAAAATGCCCGCCGTGAAGCCGCTGGTGCCCCTGCTTTCATTGGCCAGGGCTTGCAAAGCCCCGCCTTGCTGCACACACTACGGTAATGAAATGCTCCATCAGCCTCTTTCGTCCCCCGAGAGTCTTCTTGTCATATTGATTAGTACAATTCCCTCTTGGACACTGACGAAGTAAGCTAAGCGCTCTCCCGGGATCGATGGGGAAAATGTTTCGCCATGTCCCTGAGGCACGTGAACTTGGTTTGCAATGTGTGCCCCGCCCCCCAGCACAGGCCTTGGCCTTGTCGCCCCAGATGCGGACAAGTTCTCATCTTCCATTCCCACTACTGGGAAATGACTGGCTTGTTTCCACGGCTTGCATTCAAAGAACAGTTCTATTATCCATTTACTAAAATTTCACCACCTACGGCACTCCCAGGAATTAATTACAGTCTGAGGGGAAAATAAACACCAGCTGACCTCACCCACCCATCACGGTCTAAATCACATTAGCCTAATTACATAAGATTTAGAATTAAGTTCACATGTGTACGTCTCACTCACTCAGTTCCTTCCCACCCTGCTCGAGTCTGTCTGATTCCCTTTTTAAAAAATATTTTATTCATTTTCAGGCAGAGAAATAGAAAGAGAGAGAAAGAGAGAGAGAGAGAAAGAGAGAGAGAGAGAGCACGCACCAGGGCCACCACCTTGTGGGTCTGGCCCATGTGGGTACTGGGGAATTGAACCCACGGCCTTAGGCACCGGAGGCAAGTGCCTTAACTGCTGAACCATCTCTCCAGTCCGTTTTTTTTTTTTGAAATTAGCATTTTTATAAAAAGAGCCCGAGATCAAAAGAAGCAGTTCTCTGACCCTTCCTTCCCTCTTCCATGTGACAATAATGTGTTTGTCTCACAGCCATATGGCATCATCTTGAAACAGAGCATCCCTCACCAGACATCAGCCTCACCAATGCTTTGACCTTGGACTTGCCATCTTTAGACCTCAGACAAATCAACTCCTACTGCTTAGAAGTTACCCAGTCTAAGGTGTTTTGTTACAGCATACAAAGACAATCAGATCTATGCCTTCCGATGATATCCTGGGTGCAATGCATAAAACTGGTTGAAGGAAGTTGTTCCTGCAGGTAGGGGTGTCATTGCTGTGGTCCTCTGAAGGTACTATAATTACAAAGGGAGAATGATGGAGATGAGGATCTTGACACTAGCATCAGTTAGGCTTGTTTCCCCATTTGAAGGCCTTGGTGAAGAGAGGGGAGGGTTCTAACTTGTTATCTCAGAGAGGCGGTGGAGCAGTGACACCGTTAAAGACAAAATAGCAGAGACTCTGAAGGCCAGGAAAGGAGGAATGAAAGCCTGGATTTGGGAGTGCTGAGGTTAGGTTGTCTGTGGAACTAGAAGACAGGGAGGTCCATTGAAACAACTGACATTCCAGACTGGGCTAGCCAAGCAAGTTTTTAGACAAAGAACCCCTCCCCCAAAATCCATGAGAAAGCTTCAATCAGAGAATGTCAGGTGGTATGTGGATGAAGTCAAACCCTCAAGAAAGTCATGGGTTCCCAGGCAAACCACTCTCCCCCGGAGCTTCCTATTATGCATGGAGTGTCACCCACAACTGTGACAGCCAGGATTTGAGTCACACTATTAGCAATGCTCTTTCAAACCTCTGCATGCTCAGCCTCAAAATAAGATGTCCTTGGGGCTGGAGAGATAGCTCAGTGGTTAAGACGCTTGCCTGCAAAGCCTATCAACCCAGGTTTGCCCAGTACTCACGTAAGGCCAGATGCACAAAGTGGCGCATGCCCATTCTCTGTTTCTCTCTCTCTCTCTTCCTCTCTCTCTCTCTCTCTCTGCTTGCAAATTAATACATAATTTAAAATAATAATAATAATGATAATATGTCCTCAAAGCTCCTCCATGTTCCTTCCTGGGAGAAACAAAATTTCACTCATTCATCAGGTGAAACCCAGGCCCGGAAGCGGGACACCCCCTTTGACTCTGCCCTTCTGCAACAGCTGCATGCCACCCCACCCCTAGGGCTGCCCCACCTCGAGAGCCCTCCCAGCTCCCAAAGGTGGCTTTTGTTTACACACTCCCACTTCCCTGTGGAAGAAGGCAGGGAGGGGCTCAGGCACCACACCAGAACTGTGAAGTAAACAGATTTGGACTTATGGGGGGGGGTGAGGGAAGATCTCCTCAAACTAACTGGCAGTAGCTTGGGCACAGAGATAATGCATGTGGGACTCTTGCCCTAACCCTGGCACCATCACAGTACTACAGAAAGAACTGTAATTCAGGGCAACAAAGCCTAAGAACCATCTCATAGGAAGACTGTCCAGTGTCTTCACATCGGAATTTTAAATATCAGGAATATGTTCTCCAATAATTGGAGGAACCCTAACTGGAGGAGGTCTAGTGAGACTGGCCAAGAAAGTCCTCAGGAGCATAACCCCTCTCACAATGACCCATCCCTCCTTCTGTCCACATGTCCATTGATGCATCCAGAAAATGTGTTAGCCTCTTTCTGTGTTCACGGGGTCAGTGGAGAAGGAATATTTGATAACCAGGGACTGGGGATGGAGAGATGGCTCAGCAGTTAAAGGCACTTGCTTGCAAAGCCTGATGGCCGGGTTCAATTCCTCAGTACCCACGTAAAGCCAGATGCACGTGTGTCTGGAGTTCATTTGCAGTGCAGGAAGCCCTAATGAGCTCATACCCTGTCTCTCTCTCTCTCTCTCTCTCTCTCTCTCTCTCTCTCTCTTGCTCTTTCAAAGAGATAAATATAAATAATACATTAAAAAATGACTAGGGGAGGCCAAGTGTGGTGGTGGACACCTTTAATCCCAGCACTCAGGAGGCAGAGGTAGGAGGATTGCATGAGTTCAAGGCCACCCTGAGACTACATGGTGAATTCCAGGTCAGCCTGGCCTAGAGTGAGACCCTACCTCGAAAAATCAAAAAAAAAAAAAAAATGACCAGGGGATGTTTCTAGGCTAGTGAGAAGAACAGAAAGTCAGAAACAAAGGGATTAAAGTCAGACACATAATTGTTGTATATTAATAATACATACTATGAACATATACTGATAATGTAACAATAATGTTTATTATTAATATATTGTTATAGATTATATACTATTATATAAAAATTACTTCACTCAAATAAAAACCTTGTTCTCAAGATTTTCCCCAAGTTGGTGGGTGAAATATCTTGGGGTGTATCCTGACCCCTGGGAAGAGGGTCTCATGATCCACTGGCACAGATGTGCATTCAGTGTACCCCTCGATTTTGGGTTTCACCAGTCTTCCAGGACCTTCTGAACTTGCACTGTGGAGGAAGGACTTAGGAGGAAACTCCTGTTGTCCCTTTAAAAGGGATTTGGGACAGTGAGGCCCACCTCCTCAGCCATGGGAGAGAGTTGGAACCTCCATGGATCCCTTGACTGTCAGGTGTGAGTGGCTGACCTAACTTCCAGGACCTAGGTGTTTGTCTGTTAATGGGTGACACCATCAGGAGGCACGCTGCCTCTGATATTTCAAGGGAAGTGGATGAGAACAGTCAGCAGAGACGATTGGGAAGCTGGCTCAGCAGTGAAAGGCACTTGCCTGTCAAGCCTGCTGGCCAAGATTCAATTCCCAAGCCAACCATACATATGAGCTGGATACGAAAGGTGGCGTAAGCATCTGGTGTTCATTTGCAGCAGCGAGAGGCCTTGGCAACCCATACACACACATGTGCAAATAAGTTAATACATATTTTCAAATTATTCTTTTTTAAAAGTAGAGGATATACTAGGGGACACACAGAAAGAAGAGTCCATGTGAGCATACAGCAAGAAAGTGGCCATCTATGAGCCAAAGAAAGAAGCCCCAGGAAAGCCAACCCCACAGAGGCCTTGACCTTGGGTTTCCAGGTAGAGAAGAGAAACTTCTAATAGGCTTCACTCCTGCAGAGCCTAGAAAACTCCTGGAAACACCGGGAATATTTTTTCACACAGGAAACAGATCCCTACTCAGTTTACAGCCTTCCTATAAATTTGCAATCAAAACGTCAAATGTGATGCCTGAACTTTCCTTCTTGATTGCTGATACTTGTTTTGACACAGCTTCTTACTCTATAACCCTGGCTGGCTTTGAACTTATGGCAGTCCTCCTGCCTCAGCCAGCATAGCCTGTCAGGTGCTGCGATTACAGGGAAGAGTCACCATGATGACTGGATGGTTTCCTTTATTGCTTATTGTATTCCTGACATTCCTTCTATTTCTTCCTGCACTCACTCCTCTATTATGGGGGCTTCCGTACCATCTCAGGCAGCTGGAAGTGTTGTGTGGACAATAGCAGAGCACACAGATTTATAGCCTGTTGCTAAAGATGGGGTGCTCCCTGTGCCCCCCACTCAAGAAGCACCAGCCTAAAAAGGTAAGTATGTCTTCTCCCTCCATGACTCCCTGTTCTGCAGTGACAAAAAGGCTACTTAAAGACCTTTCAAACTGCTTCTGGAGGCATCGAGGACACAGACCCACAGCGAGGAGGTGATGGCTGAGTGAAAACGATGGTGACATACATAAGCATTGTCTTAGACAAGCAGAGCCTAAAGCGTGCCAGTCAGGGCTGTGAGGCATGGGCCTGGCACAGCTCCTGAAATCCCATCCACCCCATCTGAGCAGATTCACTCATATCGCCACCGAGTGCGCCTTAGCGTGCATTTCTGAGGATTTTCAGTAACCCAGATTTCTAGGGCAGACAGTCTCTCTCTGGAGGCCGTGACTTGCTGTGACATGTGACATGTGATCCTGTGTGGGACCTGAACTGTGCTGTGAGCTGTGGGCAGCCCCAGGCAACTGGCAGCCAGCTGTGGACCGTAGGAAACTCCTCCTGAGAATAACAAGTGTCCCCAGAATTCACCACCAATGGGGACATTCTCGAAGAGCAATTCTAAAAATAAGAATGACATTCCCTGGAGACATTATGGGAAAGACCCAGAGAATTATAATCTCTTGGGACCAGAGACCAGGCCAATCTAGGACTCAAAGTAGTGCCTACCAAACTTCAAACTCTGCAATATTTTCCTCTTGAGACACTTCCTGCAACTTCAAGTTGACTTTCTCTGCCAACTTGACTGGACCACACGATGCCCAGATATCTGCACACACCTATAGTCCCAGCACTAGGGGTGTGGAGGCAGAGGAGTAGAAGTTTGAAGCCAACCTGGGTTACACGGACTCTGTCTCAAGAATAACCACTAATGGGCTGGAGAGACTGCTTAATGGTTAAGGCGCTGCCTGCAAAGCCTGACGACCCAGGCTTGATTCCCCAGTACCCACATATAGCTGGATGAACAAGGTGGTGCATGCATCTGAAGTTCATTTGCAGAGGCTAGAGGCTCTGGCACGCCCATTCTCTCTGTCTCTGCTTATGAATAAATCAATTAAAATACTTTTTTAAAGAGTAGCAAATAAAATAAAGTTGTTTCTAGAAAAAGAAGAAAGTTTCTTTAACTTCTAGTTTTGAAAGCTAAAGAGCCAAGCTTGGGCTGTCCCATCTAATCAGGTATGCCCTCCAATGAGGGCCCCCTTAGCTAGATCATGTGTGGTAGCTGACATGTGATGGGGGCACATGTAAGAGGAAGCTATCACATGACAGAAACCCAGAGAGACTCAGAGGGCTCTTTTCACAATTTGCTCTCTTGGGATCTAACTGTAATACTCAAAGAAGTACAGAATTCCCCAGTGATGTAATTAATTTACACCTAAGCCCCACCTTTATAGTGTCCAGACCACCACCTGGGGACCAAGCTGACATCCATGAACCTTTGGAGAGAGGACACATTCAAACCACAGTCAAACCTTGACAATATGGTTTTACTCTGCAATAAAGTGTGCCTTATTTTCCAAGAATATTCTTAGTGCATAAATTAAGAGTAGAGTGTCCTTTACTTTGCTGAGGATTCCAAGAGTTGCTTATCCTGTTTGGAAAATCACGCCAGCAGCAGCAGCAGCAGCAGCAGCAAACTGCTGTAACCCCCATGGGAGCAGGTGTCAGATCACTTCTGCACCACATGGAGTTACCCTGCATCACTTCCCTTCCTTCCTCTTTACATTTCCGCTATGACAGCAGCACATTGATTTTTCCTAAATTATGGGTAAGGCTAGGCTGTATTATCTAGCAACTTCACTTCAGGCTGGTAAAAATATTTGTAATAAAAAGGAAACACTTAGAGCCCACCGCTTTAGAAGAAGCTTTCCATGGACCAACAATGTCTTTCCAAGTGGGAACAGCGGGAAATCTTTTTATTTCCCTCCAAGGAAAGGAGGGATGAAAGAGATCTTCCTTCTCAGCCCTCACAGGTGACCATCTTCAACCCGCTGCTCAAACTCAAAAGTAGGCTCAGCAGATTTCATATGGACACGTGGCCTTGGCACTTGATTTAATAGAAGCCTCAGTTTCCCCATCTGTATGACAGAAATACCCCTTTTGTGTTGACTTCCCCTGAGGAATTAAATAAGATTAGGTTTCTTAGTGCTTTTCTTGTTGGTGCCTAACCAATTCGAGTGTGGACTTGTCACTATTTGGGTTGTATTCATGATTCATAGGACCTTTTTTTTTTTAGTATTTTATTTATATGCAAGCAGAGAGATACCGACACAGAGAGAGACGGAGACAGAGAGAATATGGGTGCACCAGGGCCTCTAGCCATTGCTAGTGAACTCCAGCTGCATGCACCCCTTCGTGCATTTGGCTTTGTGTGGGTCCTGGGGAATCGAACCTGGGTCACTAAGCTTTGCAGGCAAACACCTTAACTACTGAGCCATCTCTCTGGGCTTTATAGAAGCTGTTAAATGTTGTTTCCTTTAAGCCACTTTGGCAGTGTGGACTGACCCAGAGCACCATTCTTAGGAAGGAACCTGGAAGGTCTGGCATGCATACATGTCACACTAGTTGGTAGCCACCTGGCTTATTGGAACTGGAGGCCATGAGGCTCCATACTGAGGGCCAATGGAGAAAGAAGCTAGGGAAAGCTCTGGAGGGAAAGATTTCGCCTTTGCTTACAATGAAAAGGTAGAGACTAGGTTGTCTGCATCCTTCAAAACGCCAGGGAAAGGGTTGAAGAGACGGCTCTGTGGTTAATGCAATTGCCTGCAAAGCCTGATGACCCCAGTTCGATTCCCCAGGACCCAAATAAAGCCAGATGCACAAGGTGCTGCATGCCTCTGGAGTTCCTTTGCAGCAGCTGGAGGCCCTGGTGCACTCATTCTCTCTTTCTGTCTCTTCTCTTTATCTTTCTCTGCTTGCAAATAAATCAATAATAAAAATAAAAAAACTCTGGAGAAAGAGTCTGAGCCTTTTTCTGGGAGGGAGGGCTTCCAACCCATTCACTCTACTGTCTGGGATTCTCTTGAAGACCATGGGCATCTGGACTTTGGTTTTTGCTTTACCATTTTCTTCAGCTGTGTCACTATGTTTCCCTTGAGCTTGACAATTAGGTTCATCTTTCAGCTTCCACAAAGGGGCGAGCTGGTTGGAAACTAGAGACCTTGAGGGCCTCCCCATATAAATGCTTTTATTCTGTCCAGAATGTGTTCTCCAGGAATAAGAAAGAAGAGCCACAGAGGCTGAGAGTCCGTGGATTGAGGAGCAAGGGGAACGCAGGAAACCCCAGCCAAAGCAGGGCGTGGGCTTGCTTGACTCTGTCTATAAAACCATCTGATTTTCTACTCAAAGTCTACAAGGACCAGCTGGGCCCTATGGAATTATTTTTCTCTTCAGCCATGAAAATGTCAAATATAGCTATACAAATTACCTCACCTGTGCCCAGAAATAGATGCGATTATATCTAAAATGATCATCCTTCCAATTTCTTGATCATTCTCCTAGTACTGAGAGCTAAGAACTCAACTTGACCTGAACAGAAACTGAGGAGCCGTGCATGAAACAACCCTTTCTGAATGTACTTTTTCCTCGCTGCCACGAGAGGCCCTAAGTTGCTTTCTTCTTCACTGGGTTCGGGCCAGGTGACTTCCAGCTAAAAGACGGGCAACTGAAAGAACCAATCCTTCTCACCATGGCCTACCACAGGCTCCCATGCCTTATTACACACAGCCCAAATTGAGTTTCTAGCATCACATCTCTGGAGAGAGTTTAGACTCACTTGGTCTCATTAAGGCAACACACATGTGCACAGCTTCTCACTATGGGACCAATTAACCATTTCCACACCAGGCCCCAATATAACCCCATCAAAGCAGTTTCCCTTTTGATGCTACATACTTAATATCCGTCATGTTACCAAAAGCTGTGTGTATCTTCACACTGTGGGTGGTGATTGAGCCATTTTGCACCTCAAACGGTTTGAGCTATAGGTAGCGCTCCATTTGAAAACTTTTTAGAAATAAGATCTTAGAGGGATAAACTCATATACACTCCAGCACGTTCTGGAGTCTGAAAAAGGAGAATTTCCATTACAGGAGACAACACAGATGAACCTTAAATGGTACTCATGGGAAACTCCAGTCTGAGCAGCTGTGGTAACATCATGACCCGGACCAATGGCCACAGGCTTCTCACAACTGAAAAATGACAGAACCTTGTGACCACAGCGGCATGCGTTACTGATCCGTGCGCCCAGTGCTGAGTCTGGAATAAGCCCAAGGGAATGGTTTCAGTTGTCAGCCTTCAAATCCCATCCTGAACAAATCCCCCGAGCTGTCTTTCACCTTCTGTTTTTCTCGTCACTTCTTGCCTCACTCACCAAGGCAAAGGCTGCCTGTCAAAACACGACTCAAATGCTAAGGCCATCTCAGACTGGCTTAGAGACCGTGGCCTCAGACATGGCTACTCTGAGGACACGTGGGACTGTAGGAGGGCCCAGGGCTTGGCTCTGGACACCAGAGAAAAGCACACTGCTTGTGTTCAACCCTGATTTTCTCATCACAGCCATGCTTTCCTTTCTTCCAAAAGCACATGGCCCACAGATGTGGGAGCCCAGAGCCATATGCTCTGGCCTCCTGGTGCTGAATTTTAGAACTTCACCCTCAGACAGATGGATGGTCAGGTTCCCCTTGCAAAGCTGACACAGGTCTTCCCCCAGGTCCTATCCCTCAGTGTCACATTCTTTGCTGAATTAAGACCCATCTAGGGGAATTCTTTGCTTTGCCCCCAAATTTAGATCCCATCTTCAGGAAAAGTGACACATTTCTTTATGACTTTTGAGCGATATGTTTCTATTTGGAAAGAATGGGCTTTTGCCATCCAGAAAGAGAGAAAGGACAAAGGCTTTTGTCACCTAGGGGAGAGGACAGCATCAGAGCCTTTTCAAGCACAGCAAGGACCCCACCCCCACCCCACGGCCAACCCCGCACCCTTCCTCCCTCACAAGGATGGCGGACCCTGGCTGCAGGATCCTGCAAGTGTTTTCAAAAATCTGCAACAGTGGAATTAAACTCTACTTATCTGATCAATGAATACGACGGCCAGAACACGAAAGCACACCTGCCTCCCATAGGTGTACTGTGAACCTGAGCGGGCGGGCGTGAGAAGAAAACGCAGTTCCTGTGACCAGATTCGCTGTCACCCAGCCAGGACAACTCCTGGGACAGTAGCAATAACATGGAGGCCTGCAGTAGAGCTGGAAGGACACCCTCCCCTGGCTATAGGGTGTCACAGGACACATCAGGATGACCTGGGTGATAAGGTCCTTTTTTCTGCCTATGCAAAAACCATCCCAAGAGTTGAGTTTTATTTTTTTAAATAATTTTTTTATTCATTTTTCAAGCAGAGGTGCAGAGAGAGAGAGAGAGAGAGAGAGAGAGAGCGCACCAGGGCCACCACTTTGTAGGTCTGGCTTATGTGAGTCCTGGGGAATTGAACCCCGGGCCTTAGGCACTGGAGGCAAGTGCCTTAACCGCTGAGCCATCTCTCCAGCCCTAAGTTAAGAGTTTTATCTCTTCACTTGTGACTACAGATCCTCCACAGCTTCCTCTGAGATGTGGGACCCTCCTCCTGTTCCTCTTCACACAGGACTGTGACATCAGTCAGCTAAATTCCAAACAAGGAGCCATGACCAAACCTACATGTGCCAGCTTCAAGTCTCACCTAAAATCACATCTGACAGACCAAGAGTGCCAACTTGCAGAAACGCCCTCGCCAGAACTGAAACAGTGACAATGCCCAGCGATGGTGACAGCACTCCAGCCCTGAGGGCTGGTCTCGGAGGCGCTCAGACTCCCTGTGGGCACACCAACAAATACAGGATGCGCCCCAGGGATTCCCAGCGTGGCCTCAGAGAGACAGACAGTGGCCGGGCAGAGACAGGTTCGGAAAAGAGCTAGAAAGGATGAAGGAAACTAAAAAGGAGCTGATTCAAATGCAGCCGCTCTTTCACTCTCAGAAGTTTGATCGGGATTTGAGTGTCTTAATGAGCTTTGAAGCACATCAAAAAAAAAAAAAAAGTCACGGTAGACATTTGAATTAAAATCCAGTAGTTTTGCCAAAAGACCAGTTGTTTCAAAATTGGCAGAATTTCAAAGAACTTACCAGGCTGCAATCTGCCAGGACTCAGGGAATTGCTAATTCTGGAGAAAGTTAATTATCACCTTATTGATAAAGGGGTAATTTTTAAAGCTTGTGGTATGGCTTCAATGTCTCATTAATTAAAATTTAGAGTAATTTGCTAGACCCCCCTGGGTGGTTTCTGTTCTATTTGTACCAAACCATTTGATTTTTTGTTTTTGTTTTTCCTCCTAGGGACTGTTTCGAATCCTCAGGTCTCCCTCATCTCTCTGTCTCTGAAAGCAACACAAACATTTTAAAAAATATCTAAACCTCAAACTAGCCTTTGGGGAGATTTCTGGATTAAGAAATAAAATATCCAA
>PVHP010052131.1:0-11279 GCA_004024765.1 Zapus hudsonius
TGTGCACCTGTCCTCCTCCAACACCTGCATAAATGGAAACTGCAATGTAGAATTCTGCGAGGTCCTCCAGGAGGATCTCCCCTGACTGCCCTCCATGAATTCTGCACTCTGGTCCTTTGCTCCGTGCCCCAGCTCTGCCATTCTCACTCCAGGTCCATTCACTACATTGCTGATAGTAGGATGTCAGCTCTTCTGTATGAATATTTCATCTCCCTCAAGTCCTTTTCTAAAAGAAATTATCTTATGTATTTGAGAGGGAGAGAGAAAGAGAGAGAATATGGGTTTCTGGGGCCGCTTGCCACTGCAAACAAACCAGACATAGTGCCGTCATTTGTGTGTTTACATGGGTTTACATGGGTACTGGGGAATTAAACCTGCGCCTGTGGGCTCTGCTGGCAAGTGCCTCTAACCACTGAGTAATCTCCCCAACCCTCCCTCAAGTCCTTGTGGTCCCCTAGTCTGGACAGGCTCTGTTATCCTCACTCGGGTCCTCAGCACCTCAGCATTATACTAACTAGTATTTACTCAGAAATTTCTAATTCACAAAGCAATTTTAGTTTTTAATTTATCCTCACAACCCATGATAGAAATACCGCTCTATTTATTATGTAAAGAAACTTAGGGCTCAGACGTTAGTGCGCAAGATGGAGTCCCTTGACTGTGTCCTGAAAACCAACACCCTGGGTCCCCACGTCCAGGAGTACACCTGGGAGCAGCATTGCAAGGTGGAGAAACATTTCCAGATGGACACCTACCCTAGTGACAGCCCGGGCTTGGTTCTGGCCACCAGAGTGAACCTGACTGCAGACCCGGAGAAGACTTGGTTCGCTAAGCGCCCAGCCCAGCGTGGGTCTCCCTGCCAGTGGGCCTGTACCAGTACCTTGTGCTTCGGAGGAGATCCCAGTATCCCAGCTCCCCAGGCATCATCACAGGGTCTCCCCGAGAACCAGCCAGACCTGAGGTCGCACTTGGAGCTCCCCTTCGGTGTCGCCTGCACCCACTGAGCAAGATGGAGATGCTGTGGCCAACGGGGGAGCATGTGCACCTGGATCCGGGATGCTTCTAGAGTCTCCAGGAGCAGGGGCAAACAGGGGTGTGTTTGAATTTTTTGGTTTTTGGGGTTGGTTGGTTGGTTGGTTGGTTTTTTTGAGGTAAGCTCTCACTCTAGCTCAGGCTGGCCTGAAATTCACTATGTAGTCTCAGGGTGGCCTTGAACTCATGCCGATCCTCCTACCTCAGCCTCCAGAGTGATGGTTTAAGGTTTTTTTGTTTATTTGTGTTTTTTTTTTGTTTCTTGAGGCTAAATTCTGCACTACTGTGCTATCATGCCTGGATGTTGGTAGCATTTCTTGAAAGCTTTCAAGAGTGTTTGTTTGTTTGATTGTTTGTTTGTTTGTTTGTTTTCGCTAGCCCAGGCTGGCCTGGAATTCACTATACAGGTCTCAGGGTGACCTTGAACTCACAACAATCCTCCTACCTCTGCCTCCCAAGTGCTGGGATCAAAAGGCATGGGCTTGTTTACTTTTATTTTTCTGCTTGTGAAAGATGTTTTGGCTTTAATTTAATCAGTGGCAAATTGATAATGAAATTACTAAAATTTAAAAACGGAAAGGAATTTAGGAGGGGGGCTGGGGATTTGGTGAGATGCCTGACATGCAAGCATAAGGACCTTAGCAACCACATGATAGCAGTGTGTGCACCTGTAATCCCAGCTTTGGGTAGGTGGAGGCAGAAGAATCCCTGTGGCTCCCTGGGAAAGTAGTCTAGCTGAATCCCTCGGCTCCAGGTTCAGTGAGAGACCTTTTCTCAGAAAACTAAGGTAGAAAATAATAGATGAAGATGTTCAAAATCAGCCTTTGACCTCCACATACATGTACATGTGACCCCCACACACATATAAACACACATATACACACTCATGCATAACACACATACATTTACACAAAGGGAAAAATACAAGAGTTAAAGTTGAAATAAGTCCCTCAAGGTAAGGAGTGCGATGCATTAACCTGGATTACCAATGCCATCTTTCTGCTGTCTGTGCTCCTGTGCCCTCTGGGAGATGAAGGAGCTTTGCTGTGGTTGAGATGGGATTTTCCCCCTCTATAACCCATAAGGTGAATTTCAGAACAACTTGTAGCCAGTTAGAGTGACAAGCCCTAGGCAAGCTTAATGCTTGTTATAGCTACTTTCATGAACTTAGACCCTGATTAAGCGTTTTAAGACTCCGTTTACCCATTTTGTCTTTCTGTCTAGCAAAGATCTTATTTTACAGTGGTGTTTTTAAATAAACAAAAGCAAGAAAGAAAATATAGATTTATAACCTTGTACTGTTTGTTTCCCCATTTTTGTCTTGACTCAAAAGAAGATCTCAGAGGCTGGAGCGATGGCTCAGTGGTTAACTTGTAATGGGGAATTGAACCTGGGCCATCAGACTTTATAATCAAGAGTCTTTAACAATTGAGCCATCTCTCCAGCCCAGAAACTAGATCTGCAAAGCCTAGTGACCCGGGTTGGATTCCCCAGTACCCATGTAAAGCCAGATGATAAAGTGGCACATGCATCTGGAGTTTGGTTGTAGCATCTGGAGGCCCTGGTGTATCCATCTCCTGTCTCTCTTCTCTCTCTCTCTCTCTCTCTCTCTCTCTCTCTCTCTCTCTCTCTCTCTCTCTCCTTGCAAATAAAAATGTTTTTTAGAAAAAGAATGGACTTGGTGTGTTTTTAGCAGCTGGAGGCCCTGGTGTGCCCATTCTCTCTCTCTCTCTCTCTCTCTCTCTCTCTCTCTCTCTCTCTCTCTCTCTGTCTCTCTCTCTCTTTGTGTCTCTCTCTTTCTTTCTTTTTCTCTCTCATTCTTTCTTTCTCTCTCTGTCTCTTGCAAATAAATAAATAAATAAATATATTTAAGAAGAAGATTTTGGGGAACATATGAATTAATTGAAATCAGCTTGGATCTGAGGCAGGGGAATGCTTGATCTCAAACTCACAGCAGATTGCAACATCATCAAGCAGCACATGACAATCTACCAGTTATAATCAAGAGCAAGAAAGATGAGAGAACAGGGAACCTATCATCTGAGCATGTTACTGTGATCCTAAACATAAAGGCATTTGACTAGGAGAGACAGAAGATAGTTACTTTTCTTTAATAATTAATGTCTTTTAAATGATGGGACAATGAGAAATTAGACAAAGGGATCCCAGTCTATGAGGCTGGCCCAGCACATGTGAGGGGGTGATAAGAAATGTCTTTCTTAATTTCTGCCTGTCTATTGATGATTTCTTAGCAACTATCAGGGACCACAGGGAGATGTAGTAATCAGACTTAATTCAGATTACGGATGTCCTGACACTTCTCTGGCCTGCTTTGAGATCACTTTGTTTTTACCCTGGGACTTTAAAAAAATGAATGAATTTTACCTGTGCCTATGACCTTGTTTTACCTGTGTCTAGGTGAGTTGAATTTAAATTTTTTGTCATTAAGTCTGTATCCCCACATGAAATCAACATATTCAGATTTCAGACATGGGGTTCAACTATGTTTATGACTTGGTAACAGGCCATAGTAACAAGGTTTTATCTGGTTAAAAAGAAACTGAATTTGAACTGTTTTGGCCTTTACATTTTTGGATTTATATATTAACTTTAAAGGTTTCTCACTATTAAAGTTCATTCCTTCTTTTATATCATATCTATATATCTTTTAAAATATTTTATTTATTCATTTTCAAGCAGAGAAGAGAGAGAGAGAGAGAGAGAGAGAGAGAGAGAGAGAGAGAGAGAGAGAGAGAGGGCCACCACCTTGTGGGCCTGGCTTATGTGGGTCCTGGGGAATTGAACCCGGGGCCTTAGGCACTGGAGGCAAGTGCTTTACCCGCTGAGCCATCTCTCCAGCCCCATATCTATATTTTTTAATCGTCTGTTTAAACTTTTACATATACTTTTTACCTTCTGAGCTATGTACCATTCAAAAAAGTCTTTATCAAAAATCCTATAGCATCCAGCATTTAAAGTTTCTATTCCAGTTTGTCCATTAACCATTTTATCTCATTATAACTACCAACGAAAACTTTTTATTAGCCATTTTTAGTAGGACCATTAGAAACCCCTTTTTAAACAAATATTTTTCTTTATTGGAGAGGGAAAGAGAGAGATGCACCAGGCCCTGGAGCTGCTATAAATGAATTCCGAATGCATGTACCCACCACCGTGTGCTTTATGCTGTAGTGGGGAATTGAACCCGGGCCATCAGGCTTTACAATCTTTAACAACTGAGCCATCTCTCCAGCCCAGAAACCACTTTTTATTGTATCAACAAATTACTTGTCGGTCCCATTCCCCACATTATCTTTTTATATTTCCTCTTCTCCTCCTCCATTGTCAGCTTGTACAGAGCAAGGGAGACAAAACAAACTTTGATATATCTACAGCATATCTCTCAGAGCCAAAAGCCATGAAAGGACAAAGGCTGGAACTCCTGGAATTAGCATAGATCCAGAAGCAATTTCAGTATGAGAAGGCCCATTGGATCTGGCCCAAGCATTCGACCCCCAGTAAGCTCTGAGGCCTTGGCATACATCCACAGCAAGACTTCCACCTTGGCTCGCCTCCTCCCACCACCCAAACAGCAGTGCCCTCCTCTTTCCTTAGCCCTGGGTCTAGCCACTCCTCAGGGTCCTCAGCTCAGCCAGCCAGACCCACACTCTCCCTCTTTACTAAAGAGTGGAGGCAGCTGGCTCTCAGTAACAAGTGGGGAGCCTCTGGCCTTGGTGGAGAGTTGAAGGAGGTAGTAACAACAAAGGCTCCTGTTGTTCCCTTGCTTATAACCTTAGTTACATCCACTGTCCCTTCTGGGAGCCACTCAACATTAAAAGCTGCTCATCCTAATTCACAGAGGGTCTTTAGTGTCCTTACTACCACAATCTCCTGAATATCCCTTCCAGCAGGTTTTGATCATGTGGTCTAGGACAGTGGCTTGGTGGAAGACCCACCCACACACACACCTTAAACCCATAATGAATTTCCCACTGTGCTGGTGTTGCAGAACGGACTCAAAAAGGCACTGCTCAGAACAGAGCCTCAGGGCTGTGGGCCACATGCACATTCATACCAAGTGCATTCTTATTCAACACAAACTCTACACTGCCACCTCCCACTGAGGTGACCTAGCTGAACAGTTACAAGGACTGTGAGAGGGGATCAATCTCCCTGTCCACCACCACAGCTGAGTCCTATACAAAAGTGACTCAAAGGACCAGCCTTCTCTGTGGGCACAGGGCACAATGGGGGGAGGGAGGAGGAGGTTCCCGGCCAATGAACCAAATAGTACAGGAAAGTGAGGCACACAGAACCCGCACCCGAAACAGAGTAGAGAAACAGAAGATTTTATTCATGGACTCGGGAACTAAGTTTCAAAGCCTGAGCATTGAGCTCTGATGGCTCAGAGCCTTATATAGGCAGTGTGGTAGACAGTTTGACTTCATCTTGAGTTCTTCATATTGCTGGTGAGTTAAACTTCTGTACTATGTGACTGTAGACTAAAAGTAGAAAATGACAGAAGCTCAGGGGTACTTGCTTATGGCTACACTAAGCAAATAACATATTACAAGCAGGATGCTCCTGCATAGGTTGGGAGGAGACTGCAGATCAGGCTGGTAAAGGCTTCCACATAGAAACTAAAGCAGGAGATGGCTTTGGAGATCATCTGGGTCTGGTTTCTCTGTCAAATTTCTTCTACCACACACAAAGAATTGAACAATTGCTTGACAGACAAAACATCCCCATTTTGGTGATCAGAAGTGTTTTTGTGATGTGTTTAGAATATGTAGTAGGAGAAACTTTTTCCTACTAAATAGAATCTTTTATGTAGCACCCATGAATCACTTGTCTTAATCCAACAGAACTTCTATACCAAACTGTTTCAGGCTTGAAAGACAGGATCCTGGGTGGGCATAGAACTCCCCGAGCAAGTGGTTCTCAAGTTCTTACCAATGCTTAGCACAGAATTGAAAAATGCAGACATAAAGAATGGTAAACTATAAAGGTTTGAGAGAGATTAGAAACAAGAGAGAAGGCAGAAAAGCTCCCAAACTGAGGAGGAAGTCCCCTCTCAGCTAGGAGGGGTCCTCACAGGGGAAAAAACAAAAAATTCACATGGCAACCTGAATCAGGTCGTTTTATAAATTAGGCATCAAATAGGGATGCGCCTCACTGCCAAGTTAAAATGTATCTGAAGGACCTTGATTGGTCGGTGAGCCCTGGAGATCCAGAGAGGGCCCTCCCTCCCACAGAGGGTATAAGCCCATGACAAGTTAAGGAGAAATAATCGCAAAGCTGCTCCTCATCTCCTTCTGGGATCAGACTGGAGTTCTAGACTCACCAGGGCAGGGCAGCATCCACCAATGAGCATCCTGGGAGTCGGCATCCCCGACTAGCTGACTACAAAACGTAGACTCATAATCCCTTGCATTGTGGTCCATCAGCTCAGAGATCTTTGAACATCTGGTCCCCAGCTGATGAAACTATTTGGGAAGGCTCTGGAACCACTGGGAGGTGAAACCTTGCTGAAGAAAGTGGGTCTTTAGGGTGGGCTTGACTTTTTATCTCAACTCTAGGGTCTCTATTCCATAGGGGTTACAGACATGTGTAGCCACACCCAACTTTTTATGTGGATCCTGGGATTCAAACTCAAGGGACCTCTCAGGCCCTCATGCTTACATGGTGTGTGCTCTTAACCACTGAGCCATCTCTCCTGCCCAGGTTTTTATTTGGGTGCTGGAGAATCAAACACAGGTGGCCTCCGGCGATCTCAGGTGGTCTTAGGTGGTGTCATGCTTAAGCAGTGAGCACTCCTACCCACTGGACCATCCTTCCAACCTCTCTCTTTTTTTAATTTTTGGTGCTATTCCCACTAGGAAATCCTGACTGCTACTTAAATTCAACGTGGGGAACACTAAATGAAGGGGGCCAGAAAAAAAAAGTAAAACCTCAGAGGTGGGCTGGGGTTACTGCCCTATCGCCTGCCTTATCCCCTTGTCCCCATCATTTCCATCTGGAATCTTTGCCTCAGTGACTGAAAAAAGTGGTCAACTTTTTTCTCAGTCAGAGCCTGGGCATCTTCTTGGGTTTCCCCCTCTCTCTCCTTACATCTAATTAATGAATCAGATCAGCTCTCACTCACATAACTCCCTGACCTTCCCAGCACCCAAAGACCCTCATCAGGTCTCATGTGACAGTTTGTACTGAGCCATCTTGATAGGGCTGAAACTACTTTCCCAGTACAGATTGAGGTGAAAGTGAATTTGAATGGTATTTGGTAAGTGGAGATGACTGAGTTTTCACTGGGTGTTGTGACATACAGCCACAGATGCTGATGGAGTCTAGTTTCTACATCTCTCCTCACTGTGTCCTGCTTTTCTTCCCAACTGCCAGTCCTGCCCATCCGTAGTCACCCCAATGCCACCATGGGCTAAGAGGCTGAGGACCTACAGAGTAAGAAAAACAGAAAGGAGGCTGGGGAAATAGTTTGGGAGTCAAAGGTACTTGCTTGAGAGACAGAAGTGGTACATTCTGCCAAGTTTCTCGTCAGCCCCCTTAGAGGTCTCACACCAACAGCTGGTGTAAGCAGTGCCCCAGGTTCTCTTGTAGTCTGGATCACAGGTCTTCCTGGCTGCGCTTTAGTGACTGAACTTTGATCCTCCAACTCCCCCTTCTGGACTGTGACTTTTCCTAGTTCATTCTGTAATTCCTGCAATTCCTTTATTCAATAATACTTATCATGATCCTGTGTCAGTGACTGTCACATCTCACTCTGTGTGTGTGCGCACGCGCGTGTGCGTGTGTGATACACGTACATGTACCCACGTGGCACTCACCTGTGGTAGCCACCACAGAGTGTCGGGTTCCTGCTCCATCACTTTCCTACCCGTTCTTATTTGAGTGAGTCTCTTACTGATCCGGAGCTTGTCATTTTTTCTCACAAGCCCTAGGGATTCTCCAGTGTCTGCTCCACTAAGGTACTGGGTTTACAGATGCACGTGGCCACACCCAGATGTTTATGTGGCTCCTGACCTCCTAAACAGTTGGGTCTCCTCAATCCTTACGCTTGCACGGGGAAGTGCTCTTATCTATTGAGCCACCTCTTCAGCCCTAGATTTCTTTTTAACTTTTTTTTTAATTTTAATTTTTTTGAGGTAGGATCTTGCTCTAGTCCAGGCTGACCTGGAATTCACTACATAGTCTCAGGCTGGTATCGAACTCATGGCTATCCTTCTATCTCTGCCTCCCAAGTGCTGGGACTAAAGGTGTAAGCCAGACTTCTTTGTAACTTTAAAAATATATTTTTTTATTTATTTGCGGGCAAAGAGAAAGATTGAGCCTGCCAGGGCCTCTTGCTGCTGCAAAGGAACTCCAAACACATGTACCACTTCATGCAACTGGCTTTACATAGGTACTGGAGAATTGAACCTGGGTCTGTAACACTTTGCAAGCAAGTGTCTTTAACTGCTGAGCCATCTCCCCAGTCTCCCCATTCCTGTCTTTGTTGTGCTGCTCAGGTTTCTTGATTCCCTAGTACCCAAGTAAAGCCAGATGCACAAAATGGAGAATGCATCCAGAGTTCATTTGCAGTGGCAAGAGGCCCTGGTACACCCATACTCCTCTCACTCTCTTTCTCTCTCTGCTTGAAAAATCAATCAATAAAAAATTTTTAAAGATAGGAATGGATTATACTGCATTAAAGAGCTATGAATGTATATCAATACCTTCTTTTTTATTTAAAGTGGAGAGAGGAAAGGTCTTTATTTAAAGTTATCTAATATAGATGAAATAATAGAAGCATAAAATTATTATTGCTTAACAGTCATTCTAATCATTGATTTGGGTCAGAATCATAAATATAGACGCTAAATTTGTTAGGCAAAAATTCATGAGGAACTGGACATGGAAAAATCTGTCATCACCACTTTAATTGAATAATCACATTCAACTTCACCAACAGTCGGCCAAACCGCCATCCTGCTGCTGGGATGTCCCGGGAGGGAGGACCCCTTGCCTTTTCCAGCCTCTTTTTGAACTTTACAGGCTTTGTCAATGTTCTGTTTGTGGAAGCCAGGTATTCCCTTGCATCCATGCAGCAGAAAGTGGCATTCTGCAAAGCTCTGGCTTCAGCTCTTGCATCTATCAGCTTAGATAACTATCCCAGGTGTGATGGTTAAGTCTATTGTCAACTTGGCCTGTTTAATAATCTACAGTAATCTGGGGTGGGTCTCTGAGCTTGCCTGCAGAAAGGATTGATGAAAGGAGGAGGTCCTTCTCCAGAGTGAGCCCTTCCCCCAAGTGTGTGGGCCTCCCAGAAGGGGACTAAATATAAGGAAATGTGAGGGGAAAGAAACCTCTTTTCCTTCCTCCCCCGACTGCTGGTGCTTGTTCGTGACTTGCACTCACATCCTGCTCTCCTGCCCTTCCTGGACATCGGAACCCAGTTTCCTCAGCCTCACACTGTGGACTGAAAAGCAGCTGCTTCCCAGGGAGCCATCAGGCCTTCAGGGCTGCATTGGGAATTCTGAGGCCTCGAATCATGTGGACTGAAGAGCTACTGGTTTCTTCACCTGTGGGCCTGCAGACTGCTATTGTTGGACTGCCCGAAACTACCCCAATAAATTCCCTTTTACGACAATCCATTCTATCAACTCTGTTTCCTCTAGAGAATCCTGACTAATACAGTTGCATCCATCAGCTTAACATCCCAGGTTACAGTGCTTTCATACATATGAAACCAGGAGCCTGAGCCTTGATTGGCTCCTGCATTGGGAAGGAAAGATAATGATGGGTTACATCATTTGGAAAATTAAGAAATAAGAGTCTGTTCCATTCCCTGCTCAGAATTCACCTGTTACGCCGGGCATGGTGGCTCACGCCTTTAATCCCAGCACTCGGGAGGCAGAGGTAGGAGGATTGCTGTGAGTTCGAGGCCAATACTGAATTTTCTGTCATTCTCTGTACAGTCTTCAGACATTCTGTTTCTGGCCTGAAATATTCCTTGATTGCCCAGATAACTACAACTGGCCCTTTTCTGATTGGTTCTGGTCACCTGCCTGCCAGGTAGGACTTGATTCTTCTTTGCACTCCACTTTCTTCTCACATTCCTCTTACTACTATTAAGTGAGATTATTGAGCCCAAGGGCTGCAACTTTTGCCATTGTGCTTAACCTGAAGAGTTTGTTCTGACATGTGACCATGCATGTCTGTATTTTTAGGTCAATTATGATCTCAGATATCCTTTTTTTTCCAGATGAATATTCACATTGTTCCAATGTTTTCTTTATTTGGAGTTTGTGTTAAGTGCTTTTTCTATTGCTGTGTCAAAATACCCGACAAAAGCAATTTAAAGAAGGAAGGGTTCGCCGGGCGTGGTGGCGCACGCCTTTAATCCCAGCACTCGGGAGGCAGAGGTAGGAGGATTGCCATGAGTTCAAGGCCACCCTGAGACTACATAGTGAATTCCAGGTCAGCCTGGGCTAGAGCAAGACCCTACCTCGAAAAACCAAAAAAAGAAGGAAGGGTTCATTCCAGCTCATAGTTTGAGGATATAGCTCATCACACGGGGGAAGGCATGGCAGCTGGAATGTGAGGTGGCTGGTCACGTTGTGTCCACAATCAGGAAGCAAAGAGGCAATGCCAGCTCTCTGCTTGCTTTGTCCTCTTTGTTCAGTCTACCTCATCCCACAAATTCAGGATGAGTCTTCCCACCTCAGTTAATCCAATCCAGAAATTCCTTCACAAACATTCCCAGAGACTTGTCTCCTAGATGACTCTAGATTCTGTCCAGTTGACAATCATTAAGCATCATGAGGTTCCTACTATATTCCCTAGCCTCTCTCAGCACTAATAAGTGACAAAATCTTACTACTAAAACCCCTGAGTTTTGCATTAGAATACATGGCCACCTTGACCATATACCTTTCTTCATACCTAAGACCAGACTGGGGACCCAATAAGTATTCAATATAGGCTTGACTGATTACTATTAAGTTTTGTCCCTATAAAACATTCCTAATTTCATCTTACTAGCCTTTGATGTGATATCTTTCTCCCCCTCTAAAAGTTATAGAACAGTATTGTATTCATTATGAGGTCATCAAAAATTGGTGACTCAAGGGTCAGTCTTCAAACTTCAAAATCTCTTGTAAATATGAGTCAGGCTCTGTCTGAGTAATAAGTTTGTTTCTATTATAATTCCTAATGTCACTGCTGGGGTGGACCGTGCCCTCTCACAGTAAGTG
>PVHP010052132.1:0-11242 GCA_004024765.1 Zapus hudsonius
TAGCCCAGGCTGACCTGAAATTCACTATGTAGTCTCAGGATGGCCTTGAACTCATGGTGATCCTCCTACCTCTGCCTCCGGAGTGCTGGGATTAAAGGAGTGTGCCACCACGCCCGGCTCTTTCTCATTTACTTATTCGTTGTTTGGGTTGTTTTTTTTTTTTTTTTTTAGAAATTCCTAATCTTCTTGTCCCCGCCTCTCAAATGTTGGGGTTACAGGCATGTACTATCATATCTGGCTCTCTTTCTCAATTATTGATTAATCACATTTTAAAAGTTATATGCGGGCTGAAGAGATGGCTTAGCAGCTGAGTCGTTTGCCTGCAATGCAGAAGGACCAGAGTTCGATTCCCCAGTGCCCATATACAGCCAGATGCACAAGAGGGCTCATGTGTCTGGAGTTCATTTGCAGTGGTTTGGAGGCCCTGGTGCGCCCATATTCTCTGTCTGCCTCTCTCTCTCTCAAATAAATAAATAAATAAAATTTAAAAAAAAGTTATATGCACTGAGCATGGTGTCACACACCTTTACTCTCAACTGAGGTAGGAGGATTGTGGAGATTTGAAGTCAGTTCTGGAGCTACAAGTGAGTTCTAGGTCAGCCTGGGATAAGTGAGACCCTACCTCTAAAAAAATTTTATATGTTTTAGGGATATGGGTTAGTGATGAAGTGCTTGCTATATAAATGAGAACCTGAATTCAGATCCTACACACACACACACACACACACACACACACACACACACACACACACACACACACACACACACGGTAAAAAAAAGTTATATGTTTTGTGGCTGAAGAGATGACTCAGTAGTTAAGGTGCTTGCTTGCAAAGTCTAATGCTCCAAATTTGATTCCCCAGTACCCATATAAAGCCAGGTGCATAAAGTGGTACATGCATCTGGAGCTTGTTTATAATGGCTAGAG
Organism: Zapus hudsonius; assembly: GCA_004024765.1. NCBI lineage: Eukaryota > Metazoa > Chordata > Mammalia > Rodentia > Dipodidae > Zapus > Zapus hudsonius. Next base: position 929 of record PVHP010052132.1, read on the forward strand.
GCAACTGACATGTCCATTCTCTGTCTGTCCCTCTCTGCTTGAAAATAAATATTTTTTAAGGAGTTACACATTTGCCAGGGCGTGGTGGCGCATGCCTTTAATCCCAGCAATCAGGAAGATGAGGTAGGAATATTGTTGTGAGTTTGAGGGCAGCCTGAGACTATATAGTTAATTCTGAATTCCTGGTCACTCTGAGCTAGAGTGAGATCTAACTCGAAAAACAGCAACAACAACAAAAAAGTTATATGTTTTAATATCTGATAGCTCTTATTAACCTTCTTTGTGTTATGTGGCTTTTCTTGGGGAGATATGACCAAACATCTCTTTATCCCAGATAGAGGGATACGTGGTGAACCAATTTTTTTTTTGTTTGTTTTTTGAGGTAGGGTCTCGCTCTAGCCCAGGCTGACCTGGAATTCACTTTAATCCCAGCACTCAAAAGGCAAAGGTAGGAGGATCGCTGTGAGTTTGAGGCTAGTTTGGGACTACTGAGTGAGTTCTGGATCAGCTGGGGCTTCAGTGAGACCCTACCTCAAAGAAACATCAACAACAACAATAAAAAAGACACAAAACAAAGGGGACTAGTTGACTAGCTGGAGAGGAAGGGAGTCAGGGGGAGTGGGAAGGGGATAAGAAAGGACTGGGAAGTAAATGTGATCAAAATATACTATAGACACACAATTTTTTTCCCAAGGCACTGTCTCACTGTAGCCCAGGCTGACCTGTAACTCATGGTGACCTTCCCACCTCAGCTTCCTGAGTGTGGCTTACATGTATAAAATTGTATAAAAAAGAATTAAAAATTAAATCTGTGATTCTCTTGTATTCTTTTTTTAAAACTAATTTATTTACTTATTCGCAAGCAGAGAGAGAAGAGAGAGAAAGGAGAGAGAGAGAGAAAGAGAGAGAGAATGGGCATACCAGGGCCTCCAAACTCTAGATTCATATGCCACTTTGTGCAAATGGGTACTAGGGAATCAAACCCAGGTGATGGGCTTTGCAGGTAAGTGCCTCAGCCTAGTTAAGGGCAGTCTAAATCATTTCTGTTAGTTTTTTTTTTGTTTGTTTTTTCGAGGTAGGGTCTCGCTCTAGCCCAGGCTGACCTGGAATTCACTATGTAGTCTCAGGCTGGCCTCCAACTCATGGTGATCCTCCTACCTCTGCCTCCCAAGTGCTGGGATTAAAGGCGTGCGCCACCACGCCCGGCTCATTTCTGTTAGTTTTATTCTGTTTTTGTTTGTTTGTTTGTTTGTTTGTCTTTGGGGCAGGGTTTCACTTTAACCCAGGCTGATCTAGAACATACTTTGTAGCTCAGGCTGGCCTCAAACTCAGAGTCATTCTCCTACTTCTGCCTCCCAAGTGTTTTGGAAAAGGTGTGCACCACCTTACCCAGCTGTTTTGCCTCTTTTACATTTTACTTGTGTGTGTTCATGAGTGTGAATGTGTGTGTGCAGGAATAGGCATGTCATGGCACTTGTGTGGAGGTCAGAAGATAACTTTCAAGTTGGTCCTCGACTGCCCACCTCATATGAAGCAGGGTTTCTCACTTGGATTCTCGATCTGCTGTTTTCTATGCTTGCCAGGAGCTTCTGGGAAAATCCTATCTCTGCCTGGCATCTTGCCATCAGCGTGCTGGGATTACAGAAGCCTGCCACAGCTTCCAGCTTCTTTATGTGGGATCTGGGGATCAAACTCTAGTTCTACACCTGCAAGCGCTTCACCCATTTTAACCAGTTTTAAGTGTACACTTCTGTCACATTTAATACATTCACGTGACTGTGTAACCATCACCACCCTCTGTCGCCAGAAACTTTTCCCCTGGGGAGGCACAAACACACATCTGTTCACCTCAGATAGGGGGCATATGACAGACCAAAGCACATTTACACTAAAACCAGTTTTAATGAACCAGTGAATTTATTGGGGTTACTTGCAGAGCATGGATGGATGAGGGGTCACTTACAAAGCAAGGGCAGCTGCATCACCACGAAGAAGTCCCACCCCATCCTGGATGATGCTAACCTTCTAGTTAACCTACCTTCTATCTAATCTAGCCTTTCCCCAAGATCACTTGCAGCTGGGGAAGGGCAGGCGGGAACAGTTGCTGGAGTTCAGGCGAGGATCTTGTGACCCTCTCCACCTCCATCTACTAGGGACTTATCCACAGCTCATTACCATTGCTGGAGACCTTGTGTCACAGCACTGTTCTGTTCCAAAGTTTACCTCAAGATGACTTTAATGTCCAGGGGAAAACCACCACACAACACCATCCACCTCGAGTGCTGTTTTCCATCTCAGACTGAGACTTTGTACACTTAAGTTAAAGAATTTATTTATTTGCATGTGCCAGGGTCTCCTGTTGCTGCAAATGAGCACCAGACACATGCACCACTTTTTGCATCTGGCTTCACATGGGTGCTGGGGACTTGAACCTGGGCTGACAGGCTTGAGGCTTTTCAAGCAAGCTATATATATATATATATATATATATATATATATATATATATATATATATATATATATTTTTTTTTTTTTTTCTGAACTGGGGATTTCCCAGGCTTCCATGAGTCAGCTGGTATTTTCAAAAATAAATGCGGGCATGGTGGTGCACACCTTTAATCCCAGCAGTAGGGAGGCAGAGGTAGGAGGATCACCATGAGTTCAAGGCCACCCTGAGACTACATAGTGAACTCCACGTCAGCCTGGGCTAGAGTGAGACCCTACCTTGAAAAACCAAAAACAAAAAACCAAAACCAAACAAACAAAAAAATCCAACAAATGGTAGCCTCACTTCTCCTTTTAGTGCCTTCCAGATTATCCCCCTTCCCCTTTTATCCTCATTCACCCATAGCAGGGGAGGAGGCACGGAATATATATATATATATATATATATATATATATATATATATATATATATATATATATATATATATATATATATATATATATATATTTGCAAGCAGAGAGAGAGATAGAGAGAAGAGAGACACAGAAAGAATGGACTCACCATGGCCTTCAGCCACTGCAAACAAACTTCAGATGCATGTTCCACTTTGTGCATCTGGCTTTACATGGGGTACTGGAGAATCGAACTTGGGTTGTTAAACTTTCAGGTTCAGGCAAGCACCTTACCCACTGAGCCATCTCTCCAGCCCACAAACACCTTTAACTACTTTAACCATCTCTTCTGCCTGACTGTACATTTAAGCTAAATAACTCTCAATCCACCCCTCCTCCAGCCCCTAACAACCGCAGCTTAGCTTTATCAGAAGTCTATAATGGATTGCTTCCCTGCACTGACCATCTTGATGGAGCCTAGATTGCCTTGATCTGCAGAACTCCTGTTGTCCAATACACCTTTGCTGCTCCACCTCACGCCCATTGGAACCTCCTGGAAAACTTGCCCAGTGGAATCACCAAGGAATGTTTTAAATTTTCCAGTGCCTAGAAGTCCTGTTAATTGTTTTGAGGGACAACTCAGGTATTGGTGTCTTTAAGGCTCCCTGGGGGAAGCCCATGAGCAGCCCCTGCTGAGAACCAGAGCCAGAAGAGCTCCAGATCTCTCTGCCCAACTCTGGCTGGAAGTGCCATGTGTGGTATGAGTCTAACAGGCCCACATCCCTAGGTGTATTCCAGAATAGCCCAACCCTCCCCCAGTATTTAGATGCCAGACAGGAAGATACAGTACAGTATTCCAGTAGCCTTGGAGGGCACACAAAGTGGGAACATGCTGAGTTCAGGTTCAAGTGGGAGACATCTGCACCCATCAGCTGCAGGTCAGGCGGTCTACAGAGACTTCCTGACTCCCTTCATGCCTGTGCTCATGGGAAAAGAGGAGGAGCTAGGACCAGAAAACACACCCCTTTGCCAATCAGATTCTGATTTAATTAATTAATTAATTAACTAATTTATCAGAGAGGCAGACAAAGAGGATGGGCACACCAGGGCCTCTAGCCACTGTAAGTAAACCCTAGACGCATGTGCCACCTTGCACATATGGCTTTATGTGGGTACTGGTGAATAGAACACTGGTTCTTAGGCTATGCAGCAAGTGCTTTAACCATTGAGCAATCTTTTTAGCCCCCAGATTCGGAAATTCTGTCTAGTAAAGAACTGTGGCTGATTTCCACAGCAGCTCAATGGGGGGGGGGGTGATGACTGCCCCTTTCAGCAGGGGGCTTCTGAACTGGGGATTCCCCAGGCCTTCTGCTAGTACTATCCATGTAGCAAGTTCAGTGCATGAGTCTGCTGGGATTTTCAGATTCAAATGGTAGCCTCACTTCTTTCTCTTTCTTTTTTCTTTCCTTCCTTCCTTCCTTCCTTCCTTCCTTCCTTCCTTCCTTCCTTCCTTCCTTCCTTCCTTCCTTCCTTCCTTCCTTCCTTCCTTCCTTCCTTCCTTCCTTCCTTCCCCCTTTTATCCTCATTCACCCAGAGCAGGGGAGGAGGCTGAGGCTTGGACACGGGCAGCTCTCTGGAGCCAAATGGGCTTCTCCAGCGTCTTAAACTGTGGAGATTAAGGCACTGATGGACACTGGACAGACAAGGTCAGATCCTGCCATCTGTCCTCTCTGGTTTCTTACTCACTGCAGAACTGGACAGGCCGTTTCCACATCTGCCTGTGTCTCTAGGAATATATACAACATGGTGTATTTATTTGCTTAAGAGTGATTTACTGGTGATGTTTCCTAACAAAGACCAGGAAGCCTGAAATTGTGGTACCATTCTCTCCCTCTCTTAAACTGGCACAGGGAGGATCCACCCTTGCCTGCTTTTTAGGTTCTGACAGCTTGTTGGCAATTTTTGGTTTTGACTTGTAGATGCATTTCTCCAGCTTCCTTTTTTCCCTCCAGTGATGGTGAGAGAACCTAGGCCCTCAAGCATACTGGGCAAGCATGCATACCCAGCCTGGCCTCTTCTCTTGTGAATGTCTATGTGTCTTTAAATCCCCACCCTTTATAAGGACACCAATCCTATTGGATTACAATTCACCCCTCTCTCTCTTAGTTTTTTTTTTCTTTCTTCAAGGTAGGGTCTTGCTGTAGCCCAGACTGTCCTGGATGTCACAGATATACAGCCTCAGCCTGACCTCAAACTCACAGCAATCCTCCTACCTCAGTCTCCCAAGTGCTGGGATTAAAGGCGTGTGTCACCATGCCTGGCTACTCTTTTTTTTTTTTAAATTTAAATATTTAATTTATTTATCTGCAAGCAGAGAGGTACAGGCAAAGAAGAGAGAGAAAGAGAATGGAAATGCCAGGACCTCCTGCCACTACAAATGAACTCCAGATGCATGCACCACCCTATGCATCTGGCTTTAACTGTGCACTGGGGAATTGAACCCAGGCCATCAGGCTTTGCAAGCAAATGCCTTTAACTGCTAAGCCATCTCCCCAGTCCTTATTTTGTTTTTAATCTGGCTTTTCTAATATTTTTGTTTTTCCTTTTTTCTTTTTTTTTTCCTTTTTTCTTAAGCCACCTTTTTATTTTTTGTTTTTCTTCCTTTAAAAAAACTTTTTATTGATAGATTCCATAATTATATACTATAAACCATTATGATTCCCTCCCCACCCTCTCCCATAGCTCTTTCCTCTCTCAGTCTCTATTGTGTTTTGGTGTCATCATTTTTTCCTCCATTATGTGTAGGTATTATCAGACACTGTGAGGTCATAAATATCAAGGCCATCTTGTATCTGGAAGTTTGCATTGTAAACAGTCCTGCCCTTCCTTTGACTCTAACAATCTTCCCACCATCTTTCCACAACAGACCCTGAGCCTCCGAAGGTGTGATAGAGATGTCCCAGTGCTGAACACTCCACTGTCATTTCTTCTCAGCACTATGGTGTCTTGTGAGTTATCCAGTGGTCACTGCCATCTGAAAAAGAGAAGCTTCTCTAGACAAGAGTGAGAGTAGCATTATTATATGGGTATGCTCATTTTTAAAAAGTGATTATAAGGCAGTTTGATTGACATAATATATACATTTAGCCAGACAACATCAGGCATTCCTCTCCTAGGGATCGTGACCTCCCTTGCCATAGGCTTTTGACTAGGTCTTCAGTACCAGGCATGTCTTCCTTCCCATGGAGCAGGCCTCCAGGCCAATTAGAGGGCAATTGGTTTTCCCCACAATAGATGTACCACTATTGCTCCAGTTGGCACATTTGGCCTGGCTGGCCAGTCTTAAGGTTTGTAAGGTCCACTGCTGTTCACCATTGATGACTTCTCTCTCCCATAGGGCTGCATGCAACATAGCTTTTTCCAGATTTCTGTCAGCTGGTTAACTGGGAGGAGGTTTTTTCATTCCTTTTAAATAATTTTTCTTAACTTCTTCCTTCTTTCCTTCCTTCCTTCCTTCCTTCCTTCCTTCCTTCCTTCCTTCCTTCCTTCCTTCCTTCCATCTTTCTTTCTTTCTTTCTTTCGTTCTTTCTTTCTTCTTCAAGGTAGGGTCTTACTCTAGACAAGGCTGACCTGGAATTCACTTTGTAGTCTCATGGTGGCCTCAAACTCATAGCAATCCTCCTACTTCTGCCTCCCGAGTGCTGGAATTAAAGGTGTGCACTACTACGCCCATCTCTTGATTTTCCCTTTTTTTCAAAAATATTTTTCTATTTATTTTGGGGTATTTGAGGCAGGGTCTTACTCAAGCCCAGGCTGACCTGGAACTCATGATGACCCTTCTGCCTCAGCCTTCTGAGTACTGGGAGTCTAGGCATGAACCACCTGCTTGGCTTTATTTATTTTAATTTGGTTTTCACCTGCATTTCTTTGGCTCCGATTGCCAGATCCCCATTTCACAGAAAAGGAGACTGAGTTTCAGAAAATTGACTTTTTCAGGGTCATATGACTAATGAGTCATAACTGAATGCTTCACACTCTTCATTGTATTTGATTCTCAAAAAGTTATGTGGCTAATAAGATATCATATCCACACTTGAACCCCAGCAATCTGGCTCCAGCATCCAGTTCTTCACCACCACCAAGCACATGGCTCACGACTCTGACACACCTGGTGTGTCTTTCATGGCTCTCTGCCTTGCGGCAGGTCAAGCCGGATTGTTTAGTATTCCCTCCATGCCCAGCAGAAGGTCCTGTTTGTCTTTTTTCTTTGCAGGGGGTGGGAGGGGTGATGAGAATTATACCTCAGGGCCTTGTGCTAAGCACACACTGTACGCTCCGAGCCTTAGAATTGCCTTTCAACTGTTTGAGTGATCATGCATTATTTGATCCATTAAAAACCCCACCGTGGGACTGGAGAGATGGCTCAGCAGTTAAGGCACTTGCCTCCAGTGCCTAAGGTCCCAGGTTCAATTCCCCAGGACCCACATAGGCCAGACCTACAGGGTGGTGGCCCTGGTTCTCGTTCTCTCTCTCTCTCTCTCTCTCTCTCTCTCTCTCTCTCTCTCTCTCTCTCTGTATCTCTCTGCTTAAAAATGAATAAATAAAATTTTTTTAAAAACCCACCATGACCCTGTTACTGGGCTAGAAGTGGAGCTCAGTTAGGTATGCCTGATTCCTGGGCTGCACTCCCAGCACCTTGTAAAACCAGTGTGAGGACTGAAGTCAGACCCCCAGCACCCATGTAAATTCTGGGTGAGTGTGGTGGTCCAGGTATCTGTCATCCCAGTGCTTGGGAGGCAGAGACAAGGGGTCTCTGGGGCAAGCTGGTAGCTAGAGTAGCTGAATCAGCAAGAGACCCTGACTCAGTAAATAAAGTGGATAGTGATTGAAGACACCCAACATCAACCTCTGGCCTCTATGCACACGCACACACACGTGTGCACATACTTATGAACACACATACACATATGGGTATGTACATCACACACACACGTAAAAAATGGGTGCGATGCTGTATACTTATAATCTCAGTATTGGGGAGATAGAAGCAGAGGATCAGGAAATCAAGGCCATTTTTGCTACATACTGAATTTGAGGCCACCTTGGGCGACATAAAATCATTTTTGTTTTTCTTTCTTTTTTTCCTCTTTTTTTTTTTTTTGAAGTAGGGTCTCGCTCTAGCCCAGGCTGACCTGGAATTCACTGTGTAGTCTCAGGGTGGCCTTGAACTCATGGCATCCTCCTACCTCTACCTCCCGAGTGCTGGGATTAAACCACCACATCCAGTTCATAAGATCATTTTATTTATTTATTTAAAATATTTCTTATTCTCTCTCTCTCTCTCTTTTTTTTTTGTGGTGCTGAGAACCGAACCCAGGGCCTTGTGCTTGCTAGGCAAGCGCTCATCCACTGAGCTAAATCCCCAACCCTTAAAATATTTCTTATTCATTTATTTGCAAGCAGAGAAAGCTAGAAGACAGACAGAGAGAATGGGCATGCCAGGGACTCTAGCTGCTGCTAATGAACTCTAAACACATGTGCCACTTTGTGCATCTGGCTTTATGTGAATACTACAGAACTCAGCCTGGGCTGGCGGGCTTTGGAAGCCAGCACCTTAACTACTGAGCCATTTCTCCAGCCCCTTGTGAGATCATTTTCTAAAACAAAACAATAAACCATGCATCTGTTACTTGGTTTAAAAAGCAACACTAGCTGGGCATGATGGTGCACTCTTTAATCCCAGCACTAGGGAGGCAGAGGGAGGAGGATCACTATGAGTTCAAGGCCACCCTGAGACTACATAGTGAATTTCAGGTCAGCCTGGGCTAGAGAGAGACCCTACCTCGAAAAACAAACAAACAAACAAACATACAAACAAAAAACTAAAAAGCAACACTAACTTGATAGTCCAGTGTCATCTCATTCCCTGGTTGAGTCTCTTCCCTAAGGGTCATCAGGGGCCTAGCATGGTGACACTCATGTCCATCCATCCATCTTTAGAGACGCAAAGTCCCATTTGACTGAGAGCAAAGGTTTTTGAACTTCATTCTTGACAAGGCAGCATAGGAGTGAGTGGGCTGGGAGGTATGGCTTGAAGGGAAACTCTCTTGGAAGCATCATGGCAAGATCTCAGCTGGAGAAGAGATTTATAGAATAATAACAACCGTTTAGGAATAAAACATTGAAAACAACCCCCAGGGGTTTCCTCCCTGACTGCATCCTCCTAGATGAACCCCACTCCTAAACTTGGGGCTTATCATCTTGAGCAGAATCTTAGCGGGGAAACAAGGGTGTGCGTTTTCATGTGGGTGTGGAGAGAGCACGAAGACCCAGGGCAATGACCTTGGGAGACAGGTGTCAGGCATGGCTTGCAAGCAGAGTGTGCACTTGTGGAGGAAGGACTTGGGGTGAATGGGGAGAGTGCTATGATTTGAATGTGCACCCCAAAATATCTGTGTTAGAAACATTTTTTGTGTGTGTGTTCAAGACTCTAACTTTAGCCCAGGCTGAACTGGAACTCACTCTGGCCTTGAACTCACAGCAATCCTCCTACCTCACTACCTAACTTAGGCTCCCAAGTGCTGGGACTTCCAGGCTTGTGCCACCATACCCAGGTAGAAACTTTTTGAAATTTATTATTTGCAAGGAGAGAGAGAGAGAGAGAAAGAAAGGGGAATGGATGTCCCATTGCCTCTTGCCACTGCAAATGAATACCAGATACATTTGCCACTTTGTACATCTGGCTTTCTATGGGTACTGGGGAACTGAACCTGGGCCATCAGGTTTTCTAGGAAGTGCCTTATACACTGAGCAATCTCTCCAGCCCCCCCCAAAACATTTCTGAAGATGGTGCTCTTTCTGGTGTCAAGATTGAATTTTATTAACATTTTTTAGACAGTATCCTGCACTCTAGCCCAGGCTAGCCTCAAAATTTCTTCTGCCTCAGGAGAGCCTCTTGAGTACTGGATTACAGTCATGAGTTATTGCTGGTTCGTCTTTTTCCTTCCTTTTCTTGTATGTGTGTGCAAGTGGGCGTGTATGTTCATGCGGAGGCCAGAGGACAAATTCAAATGTTGATTCTCAGAAATAAGCACCATCAAGCTTATTTGAGACAGGGTCTCTAACTGTCCTGGGGCTCACCAAGGCTAGACTGGCAGGCAAGAGAGCCCCATGGATCCACCTGTCTCTGCCTCTCCAGTGCTGAGGACTGCTGAACAGAACTCCATTGTGTAAATATACCACATCTTCATTCATCAGTTGAAGGACATCTAGGCTGGTTCCATATCCTAACTGTTGTGACTAGAGCAGCAGTAAACGTGGATGAGCAAGTATCTCTAAGATAATGAGTAGAGTCCTTAGTGTCCTACACTGGGTCAGTCACATGGTAAATCTGAAGCCTTCTCTGGAACCTCCACAGTGACTGTACCAGTTTGCATTCCCACTAACAGTGTAGAAGGGTTCCTTTTCCTCATCCTC